>JAUUDZ010053029.1:0-10443 GCA_032361705.1 Panulirus versicolor | reverse complement strand
ATAGGAGCACTGGATAGAATCAGTCATTAGGAATATTAGGTAGAAGCCTCTACAAACACTGCACTAAACTTGCCTTCTGCCAGTGGCCTGTTAAGGGTGAGGCACTAAAGGCTAAGAAGTGGCACTTGAGTTCTTTAGTTATGGAGACTGTTGCTGTGGCGACCCCTTTGAGGGAGTTCCAATTGGAAAAGGCATTAGAGATATAGATAGATAGACAGACAGATAGTTCTACATAACTCTTGCTTCATTCATCTTCTGTTCACATCTATGGGATTTCATGATTTCTACATTTTTCATCAAATTGTTATTCTTGCCTCTTTCATCGCAATCCAAAGTTTATTCTTTTATTCTTATATTCATCCTGTTTTCTAACTCTTGATACCTTCATTTTGCATTCTTTTTCTTTCTCACCAATCACCTGTCATACCATCTCAAAGTCATTTTTGTTTTTGTTACTAGCTTCTGATAATCTCATTCAATGTTTATAAAGCTTTCAATGAATCAGTCTATGTTGTCCTCTTGTTTCTGTATCACATTCACTTTCATTCATTTCCACATCAAATACTGTTGTAATTTCTGTGATACTGCTTTCTATTAGACTAGTATCAATCACTTCTATATCAGACAACAACGTCATGTCATTAGTAAAAACAAGATCAGTCATATTGTTCCCCTTCTCATTGGTCCATGGTTTACCTGCAAAAAAAACAAATGATTCATATCAATCAATTAGTCTATGGAACTCTTATCTTTCACCTGCTGATTCATTTTTTTTTTTCTTAAAAGATGCATCTACATCTGTAATCTATTACTTTTTCCTGCCACTAAATAAAATGCTCCACATCTGGTTTCTCTTATCTCTTCAATATTTCATCTATTTCCATCAAAAATCTTTAATTTAATCATCTTTGTTTCTGGTGGTCTTCACGATACAAGGTTTACAGTGTTTATGACTGGGATAATCATTATAATTAATTTACACTTATTGTGACTCATCATTATCTGCCTTCCTTCTAGTTCATTATAAACATATAATGTTACATCCCCTTATGACTTACGTTTTAACAACTCAGAATGTTCCAAATTGTTCTATGATTGCTTCATTTTTCCATGTTTTGTCATGCCAAATTTCTGACAAGATGATTAGGACTGCATTGTTATCCCTCAGGTACTCATTGATGTACTTCGATTTTTAGATTTCAAAAGGTTATTTGAAAGAGAAATGGGATCTCAACCACAATACAGTGAGGTTGCCTGCATTATGGTATTATTAACTCCAACTGGTTAGGAGGAATATGTAGTTAGCCTAATGGGAGCTTTAAAAGGTAATTCACTTTGATTCTTGACTTCTCAGTTATCATACTTTATATTCATATACATGATCTAATGATTCTAACTTTCTTTACTCAACTTCAGCTAGTTTTTGGTTGTGTACACTTACTGTTAATTTCTATTCTTTGTCTGTCATGATTGATTACACTGCTGTTCTATTCCCATTTCTATTTGGGTTTTTCTGTTTTGGTTCTCTAATAAGACTTCCACTGGTCTAGTCTAGGGTTTCTGTAGCAGTCATAACCCAGTCAACAGGAGTTCATTCTCTTTCCATTTCATTTGCCCTTTAATATTCATATTCTTGCCAACACTGATTCATGCTGTCATTCCCTTCTGCATCTCTGTTCAATGCTGATGTAAAATTTCTATCTTATTTTTTACTTTCTTGGTTTTGATTTTGTAATACATCTCCAGTGATTTTCATTCTTACGTACCCATTTTCTAGACTATGTTTGCTTCGATATTTCCTCCTTAGACTTTCACTAACAGGTCTCCATCTCTATTCATATCTTCCTGTATGTCTATTTCCAGATATTTCCTCCTTAGGCTTTCACTAAAATGTCTCCATCTCTATTCACATCTTCCAATATGTCTATTTCCATTACTGCAATGCTCATCTCTTCCTTTCTGTATTTTCATCAATCACTATTCTAACTCTTGTATTTTCCTCATACTCTTTTGTCACTGACTTAAATCCACATTTCTTTTACTTATATTCTTAATCAGAGAAAGAGAGAAAAAGTATATAGTTACAAGCACTTATGACTTGATTTTGCTAAAAGGTGGGGCTAGTACTTGTGCTCACTGATGGAAAATGCAAGTTATGAAGAACACATCATGTGAAGTATGTGTTGCAAAGTTTTATTCATAAAGGGAAATATGTTTGTATACTGAAAGTCAGCAGACTCTGTGTGGATGAGGTAGAAAGAAGAGACAGCTACCTGGACCAAACATGTGACGTTTGACAGCTACTGAAGTGATGGCTCACCACACAGCTGTCACAAACCCTCCCAGACACTCAGGAAGGTGGTACCCATAGCATATCTCCCAGGTTGATGACTGCCTACTATGTACTACCTATGCACAAACACACACAAAAAAAAAGTCAGAATAGTTTTCAAGTTTACAGATAAGGAAATATTTAGCAAGCTGTTCACATCTTACATAAGGCTAAAGCTAGGATATGCTTCTCGAGTTTGATCCTTGCACATTAAGCATTTAATAGCTAATACAGAAGATATAGAGGAGGGCAACAAAGAAAGTACCAGAATTAAGAGTGCTAACTGGAGAAGGACAAACAGAGAGCTCAGGGCCTCTAGATGCAGGAGGGCAAAAGGAGCGCACTACATAAGAGTAAATTTGGGGATGAAGGACATGTCAATGGACTGAAGGAGATATGAAGCAACCAGAAGACATAGAAAGGTCTGTGGTCTGGTTGTGGATTGGGGGCTGTGGTTTCAGAGCATTACATATGACAACCAGAGAATGGATGCGAGCAAATGAGGCCTTCCTTTGTTGAAGTATGAAAAAAAGTTACAAAGAAAGGCTAAAGGTCTTTAAATCTGCCTACCTTGGAAGGAAGAATTGAGGGAGGGATGACCTGATCAAAACTTTTGTAATTTATCAAAATTGATGAAGCTGACAGTGAACAGTTCTTTGAGAACACAGGGATAGAGCAACTGAATGACAAAGCAACATAAAGAAGTACTTTTACAATATAAGACAAGAGGATGAATGGAAAAGAATGACTTAAGTCATGGTTGATGGAGACAGCATACACAAATTTATATATTTGTATGAGACTAAAGAATGTTCAAGTATAAAACTCCCTCCCCATACAATACAAAGAAGTAATCACACACACACAAAAAAAAAAAAAAAAAGTGACAAACAAATTAGGAATATTTTGCTAGTCAACTTGCTGTGAATGCAATGATTTTACATTTCTACTATATATACATACAATATTTACCTGTTTAATGGCCTCAACAACAGTAACTGTTTTTCCTGTACCAGGAGGGCCAAAGATTATGTAGGGTGCAGGTTTTGATGATCCAGATACTATATTACACACTGCCTGCATCTGCTCTCTATTGTTCCGTAACTTGTAATTGTAGGGCCTGGAAAATAAAAAATTCAGATTATAAAAGACCAATTCATAACTGCCACACTGTGGTAGCAGATATGCTATTGTGGATCAGACTACAGTATGTGAGCCAAAGAACAAACATTACTTAGAACACAAGATATCTAAATAAATGGGTCCTCGAAGTGACATATGTTCAGAACTAAATCACATCATGCCAATTCCCATATTCATGGTGTTCCCACACAATGCATTTTAATTTTAAACATTTGCTATGAAGATCTTCACCACACAATCAACATTTGCTGTTGAACATCTTCAAAATAAATCTTCAGCCTGAGCATAGGAATGGAGAGGATCATGTGGATACCAAATACCCAGAAAACTTTACATGCAGTCAATCAGGCCCTAAACCAAATCTAAAACAAGACATGTTGACAATCACTAGGTGATGAAATCAAGCAGATTCTGCATGATTTAGAGTAAGGTGAACAAGATTATCCAAGAGTTACAAGGGATGGCTTGTATTCAAATATTGGGAAATTTACACTGAGGACAGAGACTCTTCAAGCATTAACTAAATATGAAAGTGATGGCAATATGAGAGTATACCAGTAACCACTGATGTCACTATGATTATAAAATGTCTTTTATAAATGGAGCACTGCAAGAGATGAAAGTGAGGTGCGGAGACTGTGATGTGATACTTAATTCAGAAAGTAAAGCAAATGAAAGTACGATAACTTTCAAAATGAAGGAAAAGTCATACTGCAAGATCAATTTACATGGTGAGAAAGTACCAGGTGTGGATGGGTTTAAACAAAAGAATAAAATTTAGTTATGATGGTGGTGGGATACCTGCAGCTGTAAAAGAAGAAAAATGGAGCATGCACTGAAACCTCTGGTAAATGGTCAAACCTAAAATATAGAATGTGAAAGAAGCTTGTACAAAGACTTATTCAAACACAGTTATATAACTGTGAAACCCAAGTCAGGATAGATATAGCAAAATAACCACACAGAAGGATACCTTGTATAAGATAGTTGGAATTAGGAGATAAAATAAGTCTTTTCAGAATGTATGATTATGCAGAATACACAGCACATGATACAGTGGTCAAGAAGATATACAATACTACTAGTAAAATGCCAAAGAAGAGGAGAGGGAGACTTCAGATGAAAAGGGCAGATGTATTGATAGAACAAAAAGGGGTAAGGATACTGCAGATGAAGATAACAAAGGTATGACATAGGAGAGAGTGCGAAAGAAACAATGCTATCACTAGATGTGAAGTGAAAAGTCAGAAGCACTTTTATTAGAAGAGTGGAAGTTCAATTTTCCTTTTAACAGAACATGGGAAGAGTATGTCAGTGAATATACACCAAAACATTTTATTGTAAAGGGAGTACTGGTACATATAGGTAGATGAAGTTACAAAAACACATAAATACACCTTCTGCAAAACTGTTAGTCCAAATCATAAGAAAACAGAAATAAAAAGAAATTCCCAAGTTCTCAACTTCTTTATACTCACACAATATTCTGGATTAGAGCTACATTCCCAGATGGAGGAGATGGAAACAAAAGGTGATTCAATGCTCTTTCACGGCTCAGAATCAAAGCTCGGTGACTCACTCTAAGTGTGTGGCGGTTAAATTCAAACTCTACATTTACTTTCATTTTGTTGATGAAAGTATCAGTGAACCTGTAAAATTAAATAAAGTATGATTCAAGGGACTGGTGTGAGAGGGACACCACCTATGACATGGGGAAAAAAGGGCAGAAAGTACTAGAGGGAGAAATGTGGTGGAATATGTGAAATTGTGTACAAGTGAGGAGGCATGTAAGGACGGGGATAAGGGGAGACTCTTTTGCAGTGACTACTCTCTTGATACGAGTTCCAGGAGAGAAAAGGCATCAAAGATATAGATAGAAAGACAGATAAATAGAAAGATACATAGAAGGACAAACAGTTAGATATTTAGAGATAACAAAAGACATTCTTTTGAAACAGTACTCAAACTCAAGAGCCTACATCTAAAATGCATGAGTGTTAAAAACATCGTTGGTGCTTATCTTGCACTTAATATATATTCCATCATCCAGGCCTAAGCACAGGCTAGCAGTACTGCTGGTATCAATAAGTCAGAACAGTAAAAATATACACTAATTTTGGTGACAAAAGGAAGAATTTTCAAGCAGGGTGATATGTATCCCAAGACTTCAATTCTAACGAATAATGCATAGGTCTATTACAATGCCTATAATTCACTAAAAACCTTATAAACAAAAAAAATCACTATCAGCAATACACCACAATAAATTGCAGAATCCTTGCATTATAATTCTTTGATTTCACAGACTATCCATTTAATATGTTCCAGTATTATTACACTAATTTGGCATAATACTCCATCACAACTCTTTGCACTATTTTGCCTCATAATACACCAGGGTGGACGGCTGCTGCCCACATGTGGATGTGCCACCACTCTAATCTACCCACACCAAGGGTAGACGGCTGCTGCGTGGCCTGTTGTGAATGTGGCACCATTGTATTCTACCGACATCAGGCTACAATTCATGTGGACACCATAAATAAACAATGAAAAAGATTGAGCAGAATGTGATGCACCCACCCTCAGGTGAATCTGAATACATACTGAAGCTACCAAAGTGGAAAAATTCTAGGCAGGCAGGAACCATACACACAGTTCATTATGCCACATGCCCAGGTGAAATTTACGCAGCGACACCTACCCATGGTTAATGGCATACCTACAACAAAAACACTGAATAATTGCATGTAAAGGGGATGTTCATCATAATCATGACATATTGAAATAGAATATCAAACTTCCATGCCTTTTCATTCACAGCTTTATACACCGACGTTTTAACCAATAAAGACTGTTTAAACTTAATGCAAGTATGCAACGGTTCCCCTTCTCCCTATTAGAACCAATAAGCTTAACAAGAAATAATCTGAAAAATGAGTTTCAAAGAATGAAAAATATTTTCTCTATGGAGAAGTGGTCTGAAAGCTGAGAGATCTCTTAATCCCCAGGGAACAGAATCATCTTACTCAAAGTCTTTGCTAACTAACCATTCAGTGAATGAGACCTAGCCATTACAGGTCTGCCCCCTAGCAATCAGCAAACACTACAGGATAATGATGCCATCTTCTTGCTGGCCATAAGCTGGATAGAAAGTGAGTCAGTTACTGTTACTTATAACTCAGAGATAGAAGCTAATTCATGAAAGAAGCTACATTTATCATGTGTGCATAATCATCATTTGTGCTATTACCAGAATGAAAAAAAATACATAAATAGAAAATAAAAAACAAAATTCTATATCACTTAGAGCCATGTTATATGTGCACTGTTCAGCACTCTCTAACCTGGAATCCTTCCAGAGTGCTAGTAAAATTCTGTTTGTCTGTATAAATACAGTTCCCACAGAAAAAGAACCTGATTTCCATTTAAAATAAGGCTTTCACACCCTCACACTTCATCTATGGAACAAATATTATCACTTGTTTATGGTGGCAATGGTAAAGTCTTTAAAGTCAGCTGAACATGATTTGTTCCCTCAGTTACAACACTATCAAGCATACAGATGCAATTTTCGCACACTGCCTTTGTGTTTAGTTATATCTTCACTATTTCTGCTCCAGGTGATATTCCTCCTCTATCAGTAACTAAAAATGGGTCTTTAAGTTGTCCCATGAGGAAAAAGTCCACATACTTGCTTTGAAGCAAAAAATGGGTCTGCAAGAAAAATTTCATGACACTTTTCCCACCCAGGATTTGAACCCATGCACATCTGAGCCAAGGAGGCCCTATGCAAGCATCATAGTTGGTAATGCTAAACAATACACAATGAAGGCCTATATATCTAAGAGGTTTAGAGATGGGACCCTGTGTGTGTAAAATATCCAAATAATAATCAAAGATAATTTCAAATACACATAATATAAAACTCTTACCTTTCATCAAAAGCTAGATAAACTGATTTATCATTGACCTTATGGACACAGCCAGCATAAACAGGTTTCCTTTTTCCTGCAAGTGTGATATACACATTATCACCATGCAAGATCGAGGGACGGTTTTCAGCCAATCCAACAACCTACAAGAGAAAATACACTGGAAGTCTTTCCTAATTAAGATATGTTAAAATATGGAAAGTCTTTCCTAATTAAGATATGTTAAAATATGGAATCACTTTAATCATGTATTTACAAGAAAATTAATTACAAAGGAGTAAATTAACTTTTAACATGCAACACAGAAGTACAACATGTGTCAAAGAATTTATCAGGTGGCTGAGGGACATGGGGAAAAAAAGAGGAATCAAATATATATGTGCTTTCATACCTGTTTAAAATGAAAATATACCAAATCCCTTGGTGAAATAAATGTACTCGTAAACTAGGGAGCCTAAAGAGAAAATATTCAATTCCTTTTAGAACTAAGTATTCTTCTACAATCAAGATGCATTTTCTACAAGTAACCTACTCTATAGAAAAGAACTAAATTTTTTTCTTTTTCATATTGAAGATTCCAGTCACAGACAAAAGTCCACATCGAGGCCAGGCCTAAACAGAAATACTGAAAGAATAATGAAAGGGAAAAAGAAAAAAACAAGGGAAAGTACTTACAAATTCTCGAGGAAGTGAAAAACCTTTTAAAATGAGCCAGGTCATAGTTATTGGGAAAGACATGAGAAGGTAAAGAGTTCCAAAGCTTTAACATGTAAGGAAAGAAGCAGTTATCAAAAGAGCCCACCCTTGTGTTGCTAATTGTTACACAGTAATCATGTGACAAAGAAGCTTGCCAAGTATTGCGTGGTCTCCCCAGTGGTGGGGGGCACACAAGCAGCCAGTTGTCAGGAGTAAATACCCCAAGTAATACCTAATGAAGAGGGAAAGTGAACCAACACTGCACAGTAGGACAAGAGCGTCAAGTTTGGAAGTTAGTTTGGGATAGTTTACAAATCTTACTGCTTGTCTCACCCCTGTCAAGTAAGGATGCTGAGCTAGAACACCCCAGCTGCAAAAGCAGTACTCCATACATGGACAGATCAATCCTTTGTATAAACAGAAAAACTGTTCAGAAGAAAAGGAATTTCGACATCTAAACATGACACCCAGGTTTTTAGAGGCAGACTTAGCTATTCCCATCATATGGGGTTTCCAAAAAGAAAAAAAAAAAAGTGGATGTTACACTGTTACCAAATATGTACTGAGTCAAGGGGTGGAATTACAGAGTTGTCAATGGAGAGACATAAGTTGTGAAGAGTTTTCAATTAAGACATGGATAAAAACTCGGTCTTGGAGGCATCAAACTTAACTAGATTTCATCTACCCCACTGAGATATCCTGACTAAATCTGAGTTTACAGAGGAAGCTGTGTAAAGACGTGACACAGATTGAGTGAGAGAAGGAGCAGAATTGAAGGAAGTCTATGAATAAAATGCTGAGTCATCAGTGTATGAGTGCATTTGATTATTTGTGGAGGAGAGGAAATCGTTGCAAAAAGGAGAAAAAGCACAGGGAACCAGACAGAGCCTTGAAAGACACAATTGTTGGAGAAAAGGGGAGGCTGATCCATCAACAACCACAGAGACAGACTGGCCAACAAGGAAGCTAGATATGAAGAAGCAAACTGAAGAAAGGAAGCCTAAAGGGAGCTTAATGATAAGACCCTAATTCCACACCCTGTCAAAAGCTTTGGGTATGCCAAGGGCGACTACAGATGACTCCCCGAAACCTTTCAGGGACGATGACCAGACATTAATAAGATAGGAAACAATATCATCAGTGGATCTCACCTTACTTAAGCCGTGCTGGAGATCAGAGAGAAGACTGATTTTTGAAATTCTAAGGAGGGAGGATTCACAAAGTTTGGGAATGGTAGATGTCAAAGGAATAGGACAATAGTTAGGGGGGTCTGAACAGTTACCCTTCGTAGGAATGGAATGTGTCAATGCATGTTTCCAAGAAGGAAAAATTTTGGTTTTTATACAGCACAGGTGCAAGTTCCGTGGAACAATCTTTCAGTACACAGGGATGGATGGCATCAGGACAGTCCAAAAAGAAATTATGGGGATGGACATACAATTAGTGTGAGGAGCATCAGGGGGTGATGGAATGTTGGAGTCATCCAAGGTGGAGTTAGAGGAGATATGGGAACCAAAGAGAGTTGCTCTGTTTATTGGAAACACCACGATAATACCATCAGAATGGAAAAGTGAGGGAAAGGCAGAGTGATGGAAGCTGATAGAGATGCCCTTAGCTAAAGACCAAAAAGACCTGTCAGTGGATGATGAGATGAGGTTATAATACTTCCTTTGCCTCACATATAACATGCCTGCAGTGATTACTGGCAGTGATAAAAGCTGAATGGGAGCCAGAGAAAGGAGAGTTTTTCCTAGCCTGATCCCTTGTCAGAATGGCCTCAGAACAGGAACAGTTGAACCGAAGATTAAATGATGAAGCTGTCTTGGAGGAAGAGGGGATAAGTGCTTTTATATTCACAAGAATAACCTCTGCTATGCATTCAGCGAGGACAGAAGCATCACCACATAAGAGAGTAATTCACCCAAGGAAAGTCAGACAGAAGTAATTCCAGTCAGCTTTATTGAGGTGCCAGTATCTATGCTTAGAAAGGGGTTGCTGGAGGGAAAGGTGCCCTTAGAAAAGTTACATTTATGAGGGTGTGATCAGATGAATCTGAGGCAAGATTGTGTAATTACTGCAAGATGGACTAGAGGTGAAAAACAAATCCAGAATATTAATAAGAGTGGTCACGGCAGTCAGGAATATGGGTAGGGTGGGAGATAATTTGCTCTAAATCATTGAGAATGGAGAACAAGAGGGCTTCAATCCCTACACCATATACTTTTCTCAACAAAGGATGAAAAACAATGTTAAAAAATCTATCTGATAATATCATCATTAAACTTAATCGCCATCTCCCGCATTAGCGAGGTAGCACAAGGAAACAGACAAGGAATG
>JAUUDZ010053018.1:0-10443 GCA_032361705.1 Panulirus versicolor | reverse complement strand
ACCTCCTTCCAAAACATCTTTTTATTCTCCCTAAAATTTAATGATACTCTCTCACCCCAACTCTCATTTGCCCTCTTATTCACCTCTTGCACCTTTCTCTTGACCTCCTGCCACTTTCTTTTATACATCTCCAAGTCATTTGCTCTACTTCCCTGCAAAAATTGTCCAAATGCCTCTCTATTCTCTTTCACTAACAATCTTACTTCATCTCACCTCTCACTTTCCTCTCTAATCTGCCCACCTTCCACCTTTCTCATGCCACATGCATCTTTAGTGCAAGCCATCACTACTCCCCTAAATACATCCATTCCTCCCCGACTCTCCTTGTGTCATTTGCTCTCACCATTTGCCATTCTGCATTCAGTCTCTCCTTGTCCTTCTTCACGCAAGTCTCCTTTCCAGGCTCACGTACACTCACCACTCTCTTCACCCCAACATTCTCTCTTCTTTTCTGAAAACCTCTACAAATCTTCGTTTTCACCTCCACAAGATACTGATCAGGCATACCCTCTCAGCACATTAACATCCAAAAGTCTCTCTTTTACATGCCTATCAATTAACATGTAATCTAATAACACTCTCTGGCGATCTCTCCCTCTCACATATGTATAATGTATATCTCTCTTTTTAAACCAGGTATTCCCAGTCACCAGTCCTCTTTCAGCACACAAATCCACAGGGTCTTCACCATTTTCATTTACAACACTGAACACCTCATGTACACCAATTATAACCTTAACTGCTGCATTGCTCACCTTTGCATTCAAATCACCCGTCACTGTAACCTGGTCTTGCACATCAGTGCTGCTAACACACTCACTCAGCTGCTCCCAAAACACTTGCCTCTCATGATCTTTCTTATCATGACCAGTTGCATAGGCACCAATAATCACCCATCTCTCTCCAGCCACTTTCAGTTTTACCCATATCAATCTGAAGTTTACTTTCTTGCAGTCTTATCACATACTCCCTCAACTCCTGCCTCAGGAGTGCTACTCCTTCATTTGCTCTTGTCTTCTCACCAACCCCAGACTTTACTCCCAAGACATTTCCAAACCACTCTTCCCCTTTACCCTTGAGCTTCATTTCACTTCCATATACACACACATATATATATGTACATAAACACTCATACAGGCACATATACATACATGTACATATCAGCATAAACGTACATATACATACATATCTATATCAGCATAAACGTACATATACATATATATATACACATGTGCATGTACATACCTCCTGTCACTGCCCCGCCACACAGGAATTAGTGTCACTCCCCTGCTTCAGCGAGGTAGCACCAGAAAAATGGATGAAAAAGGCCACATTCGTTCACACTTAGTCCCATAAACCTACATTCACGGGAACCAGTCATTCTCCTCTCTTCCTACTCGTACACGTGCCTTACGTCCTTGGTAAAAACTTTTCACTGCATTTAGCAACTTACCTCCCACACCATATACTCTTATAATTTTTCACAAAGCATCTCTATCAACCCTATCATATGCCTTCTTCAGAACCAGAAATGCTACATACAAATCCTTCTGTTTTTCTAAGTATTTCTCACATGCATCCTTCAAAGCAAACACCTGATCCACACATCCTCTGCCACTTTGGAAACCACAATCTGATGCTCTGTACATGCCTTCATCCTCTCAATCAATGCCCTCCCATATGATTTCCCAGGAATACTCAGCAAACTTATGCCTCTGTAATTTGAACACTTACCTTTATCCCCTTGACACTCTGCATGCATTCCTCCAATCCTCAGGCACCTCACCATGATCCATACATACATTAGATATCCTTACCAACCAGTCAACAACACAGTCACCCCCTTTATTTCATAAATTCCACTGCAATACCATCCAAACCCACTGCCTTGCTAGATTTCATCTTCTGCAAAGCTTTTACTACCTCTTCTCTGTTTACCAAACCATTCTCCCTGACCCTCTCACTTCGCACACCACTCCACCCAAAACACCCCATATCTGCCACTCTATCTTCAAACACATTTCACAAACCTTCAAAATACTCACTCCATCTCCCTCTCACTTCATCACTACCTGTTATTACCTCCCCTCTTGCCCCATTCACCAGTGTTTCCATTTGTTCTCTTGTCTTACGCATGTTATTTACCTCCTTCCAAAACATCTTTTTATTCTCCCTAAAATTGAATGATACTCTCTCACTCTAACTCTCATTTGCCTTCTTTTTCACCTCTTGTGCCTTCCTCTTGACCCCTTGCCACTTTCTTTTATACATCTCCCGGTCATTTGCCCTACTTCCTTGCAAGTATCATCCAAACACCTCTCATTTCTCTTTTACTAACAACCTTACTTCTTCATCCCACCACTCACTACCCTTTCTAATCTGCCTACCTCCCACCTTTCTCATGGCACATGCATCTTTTACGCAAGCCATCACTGCTTCCCTAAGTATATCCCATTCCTCACCCACTCCCGTCATGTCCTTTGCTCTTACCTTTTGCCATTCTACATTCAATCTCTCGTTGTATTTCCTCACAAGTCTCCTTTCCAAGCTCACTTACTCTCACCACTCTCTTCTCCGCAACATTCTCACTTCTTTTCTGGAAACCTCTACAAATCTTCACCTTCGCCTCCACAAGATAGTGATCAAACATCCCTCCAACTGCCCCTCTCAGCACATTAACTCCCAAAAGTCTCTCTTTTACATGCCTATCAATTAATACCTAATCCAATAATGCCCTATGACCATCTGTCCAACTCACATATGTATACTTATGTATATCTATCTTTTTAAACCAAGTATCCCCAATTACCAGTCCTTTTTCAGAACACAAATCCACAAGCTCTTCACCATTTCCATTTACAACACTGAACACCCCATGTACACCAATTATACCCTCAAGTGCCACATTACTCATCTTTGCGTTCAAATCACATCCATCACTATTACCTGGTCTCGTGCATCAAAGCTGCTAACACACTCACTCAGCTGCTCCCAGAACACTGCCTCTCATGATCTTTCTTCTCATGACCAGGTACACAGGCACCAATAATCACCCATTTCCCTCCACCCACTTTCAGTTTTACCCATATCAATCTAGACTCTATCTTCTTACATTCTATCATATATTCCCGCAACTCCTGCTTCACGAGGAGTGCTACTCCTTCCTTTGCTCTTGTCCTCTCACCAGCCCCTGACTATACTTCCAAGACATTCCCAAACCACTCTTCCCCTTAACCCTTGAGCTTCATTTCACTCAGACCAAAACATCATTTCCTTTCCTCAAACATACTACCTATCTCTCCTTTTTTCTCATCTTGGTTACATCTACAAACATTTAGACATCTGAGATTCAGGCAAACATAACTCACCTCTCCTCAACCAAATATGCTGAGTTAGTTTCATCATCCAAGTCAACTTCTGCACTCTCTAGTTCTTTAATCTTGTCTGATATTTCCTGAAAGTTAAACAAAAATTAGACTTCCTTTGCAATTCTTTAATTCTGTCTGATATTTCCTGAAAGTAATACAAAAATTAAACTTCCTTTGCAATGCCAACATATTTCTTATTTACATGTGCATTTCACTGAATTAATCTAATCATATATTCCCAGGACCACAGGGATCCTGCAGCTCCAAGGCTATGCTACAATCAGTAGCAAGAAAATGATGGACAATCCCAAGTGGGATGTTCTCTGGTGAGACTGCACTCCCTACCATCCAAAGACAATGATACAAACTTGGCAGAGATGACCTCTCACTCATGGTGAAACCTCAAGCAAATGGATATTCAAATATCTGGAATTTCTTGGTCATATTTTCATATTACGGTACCTGTGTCACCTAAAAAATTCTAATTACACAAACTTACTGATAAACACTTAGAAACAAATACAAGAACATGAAGACATACAGCATAAAGACATGCAGGAGCACATGTTCACTTTCTCCACTACAGTATGAACTTATAGTTTCGAGAGCTAATGTTGAATGATGGACCCTTCTGACAGCATATAAAGGGAAAAATTAAAGGAAAAAAGTTAGCCATCAGTTCTAATACTAAGCAATCCCCAGTGAAGATACAAAGAAACATATCAAATACCAAACAGCAATAATGAACGTACAATTAGGATGATGCACGAGTTAACAAGACAAGCCGTACTCAGTATTTAAGAAGTTTTAAAGTGCTCTCATTTCCAATGGAATGTACTGTAACCAGAGTCTGGAGGATATACAAAAGAAGATTGCACTCTTTTTTGGTGATACACTGATGTAACAATGTATCTCTGACTTTACACAGCAGCCTGCACAAGTGAGATAAAGACATGTTGTTTTCTTGTGAGTCAAGTCGTGGGGAGAGCTGTTATGTTTTGTGAGCCACTAGTTTGACAAGTCATGAGGTGTTCCTTAATAAAGGTGATTTCATGTTCTATGGTTTCTAGCCCCCCGCTCCCGCCCCCTTTAGTCACATTCTACAACACGCAGGGAATAAGTGAGAAGTATTCTTTCTCCCCTATATACTGTAATATGTTTCCAAGAGTTTTTTCTCAAGTTTTTGCATGTACAACTGTAGCCAGGTTTTACCGAAGCTGCAACTTAAGGGATAATAAAGGACATGATCCTGTTATGCACCACAGCATATACTAGTACTAACACTTAACTTGCACTATGATAGAATCCTACTTTGAGGGGGCTTTCAAACTTGAACTGATCACTCTGCCATCAACATAAAGATAAACCAGTATATGTCACTTATTAATTAGCTAAGGAATGGACACTTTTCAGAAACTTTTTACAAATGGCTAAATATGTATTTCCCACATCCCTGAACAATAAACATGGGAATGAAAGTCTTGTTAAATACAACCTTATGGTACACCAAGTGTACCACAGGCTATGTGGCAAAAGCAGCTAGGAACAGCAAAATCCACAGAAGGGAGTGAATATTCTTAACATGAATCAATCTTAATGGATTAAGCAAGTGAAACTCTCTTCACAAGCTGGGCCTAAAAACTTTTCAACTTAATTTCTACCTCAAAAATTCCAAATCATACATCAAGGGAAAGTGAGAAAATCTCCACAGAAACAAGTAACCCTGACAAAGTAGGGACATCTAACAGTAAGTCTATCTATCTATCTATAATTCTATATCTCTCTCGCCTGCTCCAAATGGACCTCCCTCAAAGGAGAGATCATGGCAACAGGGTCTCCATAACTAAAGCGCTCCAGTGCTGCTTCTTAGCCTTTAGTGCCTCACCCATAACAGGCCACTGGCAGAGGGGAAGCCTAGGACACTGTTTGCAGAGGCTCCTATCTAATGCTCCCACTGACTACTTCTGTTTAATGCTTCTACCTACTGCTTCTACCTAATGTTCCTACCTAATAATCATGCCTAAATGTTCCTACCTAATAATTATGCCTAAATGTTCCAATCAACTACTTCTATCTACTGCTCCTAACATTCTGCCAAAAGGCAGGGCTAGCATACAGTGCGCACCCCAGAGGAAAATCTAGAGTTATGAAGAATAAGCTGCGTGAGTCATGAGTTACATATGACAAGGAGAGGCTGTATGTTTGTGGACAGAATGTCAGTAGTCCACATGTTAGGGAGGCAGAAAGAAAAGACACACTCACTAAGCAGATGTCATCAACTCTTCTGATACCCAGGTGGGTAGTACTGGTAATATACCTTCCTGCTTGTTGGCTGCCTACAAACTACTACCTAACAATAAGTCCCCAGAAAACAAGTTCCAGTCCCCCATGCCTCATGGTAAGGCAATGGTTTAGGTGTAGAACTGCCAAATTAAGGGGCAACATTATCAAAACCCACCCAATGTGACTTATGGGTGATCTTCATCTACCAGAGGCTCCCAGTATTTCTTACACTGTAAGAAAAACCAGTCTCTGTGAAACAGAAAAACTCCCTTCCCCCAAGTTCAAACTATGGGAGCTTCTCTATTGAATTAAGTAAGTCAAAGGAAATTGGTCAGATATAAACAGCAAGAGGCCTAAATGATTGTCACTTAACCAGGACTAGCAAAATGCCAAGCAACAATACAGGGACTTTACACTAATAACCTTAAGACACAAAGAAAGAAGAAAAACCTCCCAAGCTCTAATCAGAGTAAAAGGTGAAGAGGGAGCAAATCAATGTCACAGAAAACAGCAAGATTAACATATGGAGTAAACTTATAACAGTACATAATGCTCTAAATAATTCACTATACATACATATTTACATAAGCCAATCACAGAAGGCTACTTATCCTTAGAGGGTGAAACTGGACAAAAAGGAAGGCTGCACAAGATCCAACTCATCCAATGACACAGAGATACATGAGGTGACCAGAGTAACCATCAGGCCAGCAGGTGGGACAACATCACTGTTGCCATGTGCGTGATGCTAGTTGGCAGGGGGACCAGGCTACAGCTTGTGAAAGGTGGTAAGCAAGAGGTGAGAGGCCTAAGCACCAGAATATCTACCTAACTATGAGTCGATACAGTGAGGTTTTACCATGGCGGCACGGACAGCATGTTGGGCTCACCACTTGATTTGTCTGTTGACAAATGATGTTTCTCTCAACTGCCTTACCTCATCCCCTCACTTGTCTGCTTGATGTGTAATTCTATTCTTCCAAACAGCTACTCCTCTGGCATAGTAATCTATTCCATTCATCCAGTACTGTCTTCAACCATGAGTTTAATCATATTTTGAATGCTTTGGTACTCAACCCATTGAATTTTCTTAAATCAACTGGTATTACATTATATAATCATTACAACTCTCTTGCTGGGCATTCATGTCTTACACATCTCTAGTATGCTTCCAGGAATTACTTTTGACAATGTTTCTGTACCATCCTTGTCTGACTGCTTTCAGATTCAAAACACAGTTCTTTATTCCTTTTATTAGTTATCAGGTATTTATCATCATATATCTCTTCCTCCAACATTTGAGACTGTAAAGCTCTAATTCTTTCAGTCATTCATGGTAATTTACATGGTAATTCATGCTATCTTCCTTGTGAAATGTTTCTATATTCTATTTATCTTATCAAATTCCATCTGTTCTCCTGTTCACTTGTGACCATATAACACAACATTATCAGTTTACTTCTTATCAATTCAAGAAAAATTTTCATCAAGAGTGTCTCGTTCCAAATATTCTCAATAGCGTTCCACTCAATAATTGGCTTAAAAGCACTATCTTTTCAATATGTTCCTTGAATTCAAGGTTTTCTCTAATCATCAATCCAAAATCTCTGACATTTGCTCTGCTGTCAAGTTCTTTTCCTGTAAGGCCTCTGTACACAGGACTACATAGGAAAGACAGATAACAGGGGCACTGTTGGCCCATGTCTAGGTTGTCTGTTCAGAACTTAAATCTACAATACATAAATGGATGAAGTAAAGATAGAAGATTTCAAGGAATTCAGCATGATCAAAATGAAGGAAATCCCTGAGTGAATTTCATGCACTATCCCATCCTCTTCTGCATTTGAGTGTAATTGTAGTATTCAGAATGTGAAAATGGAATATGATTTTTTTTTTCCTTTTCGGTAGGTACTGCAATAACATTAGCCATCCCATGACTAAAGTGATATCAGAGTTATGAAAGAATTTCTCAAGGCTTTCAGGGCAGACAAACCTTAATAAGAAACACTATAAGATGTGTGTGTGTAGTGGTGGCTACCAAGAGTAAAATAACAGTGATTTATGTACATTTGCTATGGTTCACTGCAGTGTCGAGATTGGGGGCTTCCAATAATCTTACTATTTCACAAAATCAATCTAAATATAATGGGCTCGGTCCCAAACACCATGAAACATCAGTGTAACTGATTATAAGTGCTGATGTTTACCTTCATTTTTTTCTCAACTTTTCGTAGCCTAGAGCTTCTCTTCTTTTCCTCTTCAGTTTCCTCTGGTAAAGGTGATGCTTCCCCTGCCTCACCCATTGATTCATCGCCACTAACTCGCCTCTGTAAAAATATCTTTATGAAATAAAATCATAATATTGAATAAAAAAGTTAGTTGCAAATGTGAATAAAGAACAAAACTTTCCATTTGTCACAGCAAAGTTAAAAGATCCTCAATATCCATATTCGTTTTAACATTCAACTAATAACCACTCACATCACGTTTTCTTACATATGTCATACCTGTCAATCTGACTACACTGCTTGTAACATCTCCATTATCCTCATCCCTTTCTCATCACTATATTGTATATGTTTTGCCACAATTCACCATATATCCAAAGTAGGAATTTGCAGTTTATCTCCTAATAAAATGTTAACAAAATAACATGAAAGTTCATCATCAAGCCTTTTTCAAATTTCAGATGGACTTCATGGAATTTCAATCATGGCTAAAAAGGGAGATAAGAAAACAATCAAATTTCTGCAAACCAATAAAGACAAATATTACACTGTCTGTTGACCTTGATCCCTGGTTTCCAAGCATACTTCTGTCATGTGTGAAGATGTGACTTGCACTATAACCATGATAAATCCTGTCGGACACATCGTCTATGTCTTACATTAATCTTAATCACCAGAACTGAAGGGTGTTATATGGAATGCTTTTGTCACTGCAGTGCAGCATAGCCACTGGAGTAAAATGAAATGGGTGAAAAGGGTGTTTACAAAATCTTGTATCATGAAAAAAATACCCATTGTGATAACTC
Organism: Panulirus versicolor; assembly: GCA_032361705.1. Taxonomy (NCBI): domain Eukaryota; kingdom Metazoa; phylum Arthropoda; class Malacostraca; order Decapoda; family Palinuridae; genus Panulirus; species Panulirus versicolor. The sequence continues at coordinate 1,758 of JAUUDZ010053018.1, read as the reverse complement.
TATAGCAAACTTACACAACCAAAACAGCCAACAAATAAACATACACAAACTACAGAAAATTACATTGGCCAGCATTCACATAGCATATGGAATCTAAGCTCTATATCATACATATTGTGCTATCTCACACTACATCATCAACAAAGCCAGCAAAAAGCACAAACCACAGACAGAAATATAACCCAAATTTCTCCCCAAAAGTTACAGACCTCATAAAACAGAGAAACCAGCTAAAAAAAATCACCATCATCATCAGAAATCACAGAACAAAGCTAAACCAAACAACATGACTAACCTAATCAATGCAAGGCACACAACAAACTGACACTCCTTCCTTAACACAATGAAGCACAAAACCTACAGGAACCAATTCTGGCACACATCACAGGAAAAACACACTGACCAAATCAACCTAGCTCTAACACAAGAAGCACTTATTACCCCATCCAATTACATCCCTTTGCCAAAGGACACAAAAAATACTCATGAGACAATGCTCAAAAATCAGCTGCAAATCAATAACATACCTAAACAAGGAAATCATGAAATACACAATATCCATCCAAAACCAACTGCTCACCACCCTTCACTCCCACTAACACAAGCAATTAAAAACTTAAAGAACTCTCCTGCAACAGCTCCTGACCACATATCAAACTTTCACATAAAATACTTGGGCATAGTTGCAATTCATGCACTTACAAATATCTTCAATCACTTCTAATTGCATAACAGAATCAATGATATATGCAAGTTGCCAACACAATTCCTGCCCCAAAACCTTCCAAACCACTTAACTCTCCCTTGTCATACCACTTTATATCACTTATGTTTTCAGCATCCTACACTGATACACAAAAGAATCAAGCAAAATATCCCAATCTCCCAAACAATATGGCTTTAAGTCTACTAACTCCACTACTACCCTTACACACATACTTCATACAGATCCTAAAGGGCTTCAACCAAATAAATATAATCAAAGCATTTGACATTTTCCTGACTTATGCTTAAAAAAAAGACTAACCTCTACAACACTGACAAAAAGCAGTTGGCCAACTTCATAGCTTCTTCTAAAGCTCCTTATGCTCAATTGCAATAGAGTTCCCCAGGAGCAGTTCTTTCTCCAACCCTCTTCAATCTCTTCCTAAATGAGCTCCCACTACCTCCTCTAATATACAGATGACTTCACAATAACATCGCAGCACCCTGACACTGCATAAGCAATACTACATTCAACAATTGGAACAGCTCACCTAGAAAAGGTCTGCAAATGCACCCCACTGAAGTCTTCGGTCACCTTTTGAACCCAAACATAAACGCATTCAACCTGCACCCTCCCATTAACTTGAATGGCCAATCACTCCAACTCAACAAAACACCAACTATTCCGGGCATCACATATAACACACAACATTCACTCCCAATTTCAGAAATTTCAACACAAAAGCAATAAACAAATCAAATGCCCTCAAAACACTAACTGGTACAAGGTCAGGACAAGATATAGAATCCCTTAGCATACTCCGCAAACAATTCATCCACTCCATCCTAAACAATGGCTCATCTGCCTAGTCATCCACATTGTCAAAATTAAAAAAAACATATCTGCAAAACATATTTAATGAAGCACTCACTAAATTTATTATATTCTTATTATACTTTGTCGCTGTCTCCCGCGTTAGCGAGGTAGCACAAGGAAACAGACGAGAGAATGGCCCAACCCACCCACATACACATGTATATACATACACGTCC
>JAUUDZ010053007.1:0-10443 GCA_032361705.1 Panulirus versicolor | reverse complement strand
TTCACCCTCCTGTATGTTCAGGCCCCGATCACTCAAAATCTTTTTCACTCCATCCTTCCACCTCCAATTTGGTCTCCATTTTCTCCTTGTTCCTTCCACCTCAGACACATGTATCCTCTTTGTCATCCTTTCCTCACTTATTCTATCCATATGTCCAAACCATTTCAACACCCTCTTCTGCTCTCTCAATCATACTCTGTATTACTACACTTTTTTTTCTTAATTGCCGTTTCCCAAGGTAGTACCAGGAAACAGACAAAGTCCTGTCCACTTATATATATACACACACGCACGCACATTCACGCACACATTAAATCAGCTCCCAATTCCTTATGGTAGGTCTAGTACTTACACCTTAAATCATTCATACTTTCAGTCAGTTGATGCCGATTGTTTTGCTTGGTGAAGAGATCCTGATGAAGTGTAATTCTCTGATGGCCTGTCTAAATCCATGGGGTTAGGCTCTTGCTTTTGTCGTAAATACATCATTTGGTGCTCTCAGGTTACATGTCATTTGGCCTTGAAGATTTCTGGAGTTGTTTATATTGTCATAGTCTACTTCGAGTAGTGATTTATGCAAGAACTTAAGTTGCTTACCTTTGTCTTATGATAGTAAAAAGTATAAATGTTCATCTTCCATGCAGAAGACACTTAACATCTATTCCTCATTTATCTTGTGCTCATCCCACAAAGACATACACAACGCCACAACCTGTGATCCCAGCCAATGGACATGGCCAGCTTCATGTTTGGTGTGGAAGATATTTAGGAGGAGTTCCTGGGGCAGGGAAGTGGCCCATGGCCACTCCTATCTGTGAGGCCTGGTTTTGGATAGGGGGCTGTAGTTTTGGTGCATTACAGATGATAGTTACTTAGATTGATAGACACATAGGACATGATCAGTATATTTTCAGTTACAAGTGCATTTTTTATTTGCAGGTAAATGTTGAGTCTCTGGACCACTTTTGTGTCCAGAATAACCGTCAGGTTGTCATCTTTGGAGAACTAAGTGTGTTAAACGGATCCCCACTCCTGACAGCAAAGGTGAGTTGCTTTCTTGTCTCAAACAACTTGTAAATGTGAAAGTTGATTGTATTGCTGTATTGGCTGTAGAGATATCTTTGTTGAATGGATCATGGGAATTCTTGATAGATATGGATATTTTACTGTTCAAGTAATTGTTTCTAATATTAGTACAAGAAAAAAATCAACTAAAGGAAAGGAGTACCTCTCAAGCATTTAGAAAGTAAGACGTTTGAATCAACTGTGTAAATCAGTGACTTTGTGTAGAAGGGTTTGTTCTGCCTCAGAGGGTGGTAAGTGACATTACTGATACTGTTTTATTGTTAAAGGGCACGAGTTTTGGCTTGTGGCCATGCTGAGAGAATGATTGTAGGGATAATAAATGGGGTTAGTTTTTTCTTGTATTCAGTGGGCAAGGGATGGACAACAAATGTTGAAGGAGAGTAAAGGAATATTGCTGTGAGACAAATGTTTGCTGTAGGTTTTGCTTGAGCTGTACTTTGTATTAAGAACTTAATAAATAATGATTGGTTTCATGTATTTATATACTTCTCCTCTCACCATTATTTAGTAAATAAGGATTTGTTTCATTTATATATGTATTTCCCCCAACCCCTACCTTTTTTTTTTTTAATTACCCTTTATTTGTCTAAGAAGGAATTGAACTGATTACATAATTTCAGTCATGTAATTCTAGGGCCTTCCTCCTAGAATTGGTATGTTGTCGATGAAATCACAAAAATTTTGAATTAAAGCATCCTATGATAAATCATTATTGAGAAATAAGTTTTGATACAAGAAGAGGTACACCAGTACCCCAACAAGCAATAGCATTATGTTCCTGGACAACCTATTGCAAGTCAAAAGTTTGTAAGTTGAGTGGTTGAAACCTGTTATAAGGAGGGTTATGCATCTGATAAGAATTTTGCCACTCTAACCCTTACATGCTTGAAACATCTTTGCTTACCACCCTCATATCACACACTGTCATGATGTGATTTGGACAATATTTAATGAAAACTCGTAAAAAAAGGTATTGAAAAAGATGGGGAAGAGGGCTCGTGCTGCTGTTGGAGTTAGATGGAGTGATTGTTGTGAGGGGGTAAAAGGAGATGGAATAGGCTTGTCTGTATAGGCTTGTCTGACACAAGTTGAATAGGCTTGTCTGACACAAGTTGATGTTGTCAGCTTACCCCCAGTAATTATTTGGGGTTTACTGTTCCCTGGGAATCACATGTGTTGTGGTTCCTTGCTGCAGTCAGCAGCCAGCTTATTTCTTGATGCTCATCCCACCATTAAATATTCCTTCATTAATCAACCATTCCTTCCTCTATGCTGCCTTTTTATTTTATCATTCCATCCTTGGTTGTGTTTTTATTTTTAACTACACTTATACACTGTATACTCTAGGCTTATATACATACTGAAAGTGAATGTTGTCTTAGAATTATCTTCAGCACCAGAAGGAGGAGGAAAGATTTTTCAGATGGTGGTTATAATAGGAACTTGATAGCCTCTTTGGCTCAACCAACCTTTTTATATTGTATCTAAACTAAGAAAATACACATACATTACCTGCACGTCATTTCTATACTTTTATTGTACGTGCATGTGTATTCTTTGTTTATCATGGTTGAATTATGCATTTGATCTGACTTTGTCTTACATTTAGGCTAACTTGTATACCTGTCAACATTTTGTTCTGCACAAGAAAAACTTGTATAACAAAATTTTTTTTGTTACAACATATTTAACATAGGCCTATTTTTTCTTTTCAGATTATCCGTGAATGCAGTAACTTGAATTTGCAGCAAAATAATTGTGCTGTCGAGATTGTGCGCCGCCGCTTCCCACATATCCTCAAGTAACACGCAAGTCTCCTGATCATTTACAGTTTAATTTTAGTGTTGAGTAGTTAAGTAGTTATTAAATATTTTAAGAAATTATCTGTAGAAGAGTTTAAATTTTTATTTTATTGTTGGTTCTATGATTTGGTCAGTGAATGAGCTTAGGCAGTTGACCCATGAATATTGTACAAGGAGATTCTTACTCTCTGTCATGAGAACTACGAGTTTATCTAATACCAGGAGTTTTACATTATATCAAGAAAGGCACATGTCAAAAGTTAGGGATCTTTATGACTCTGTGTATTTACATGAACTTGCCCATCAACGTGAATTTGCTCATTATTCTGATCATGTTCACCACTGCGATCCCTTAAATATAACTGAGCTAAGAAAATACTGCCACGTACAGAATCATTTTGACCTTATTAAGTGTAGTAAACAGTTGCGTTGCATTGAACTTATGCAAAATTGGGAGCATTATGAGCAGTACTAGCAGGGCTGGAGCTCCTAGTGATGATCCACTGGAAGACCAAAAGCATCTGTATGGTGCCTCAGTGGACACAAAAGAAGATGCCCAAGAGGTGCACAGTGAAAGTCCAACAGAGGTGACACAGAGAATAGTTGGAGAAGAATATGCTTGTCAGGGGGGAATAAAAGAAATAAAAGAAAATGAAGTAGATTTAAGTGTGAAAAAAGAAAAACTTACTGATGGAGGAGTGAATGAACCTGCTGTAGGTGCTGGAGAACTTAAAGATGGGCAGAAAACAAAAAAGCCGGAGGGTTTTGTACATATAAGTGCTGCTGATAAAGTAGAATCAACCTTTGTAGATGTAGAAGGTGTTGGTAATGAGTTAAAACATGCATTTAAAGATGTTCATGGTGAACGTCTCACTGCTGAGTGTGAGGGTAAAAGTGAACTCATCCATGTACTTACAGGCTCTTCTCATTTCAGTTTAGGTGCTCCTGAACAAGCTGTTAAAGATTATAGTAATGACAGAAGAGATTCTGAAGGCAATATTTTATCATTAAAGAATGAATGTTCTTCACATGATGATACTTGTAATTTTAAGGACATAATTGTAAGTGAAATTTCAGATAAAAAGACTTTTGTGGAAAAGGGGGAATCTTTTCTTGTTGGTTCAAAGATAAAAACTGTTAACTTAGTTGTTGATGAACTTGAGAATGCAGTTGCTGATATTACAGATTGTAGTGAGAAAGAGATCCACACACTGGGCACACCAGAACCAGATGTTATGAAAGTGAACATGGATGTCAATTTTGAATGTAGTACAGTGAAGTCTAGTAGTATAAATATATATTCAAGTGTTCATGTTGAAAGTGATGAAAAAACAGATAACATAACAGTAGGAGAAGAAGTAACTGAAGATTTATTTAAAGATGTTAGAATACTTGAGAATGATGAAGAAACTATAAAAACAGAAAAAGAGAATCAGTTTGATGAAGGTAAAGTGATTTTTGCCTCTACAAGACAGATAGAGTACCATGGATGTGATAGAGAACAGAGTAAATTATTGACTAGTGGTGATGAACAAGGTTTGAAAAGTCAGCCACTTTCTGCTCCTTCCACCCCAGTTCCTTCTGCTTCTGGGACAGCCCGGAAAATACTCAGATCTCAGGGATGTCGAGGTCGACGAGTTTCATTTCCTGAAGATGAAACCCATCTCATATCCAGCTACTTGGAACCAGTTAACCCATGGCAGCAAATGGCTGGAGTTACGGTGGAAGAAATAGCAGCAGCCTACAGGTCATCATGTGAGCGGCATCGTACGCAGCCACTTCCTGCAGTGCTCCAGCAAATTAAGGCTCTGCCATTGGCTGTTGGAGGACGTGTGGAATGCCTAAGTCTTCGGGGACAAAGGTTGGAAGGAAGTCAATGTGAAGGTTTGGAAGAAATTTTCAGAAGAGTACAGTTCAAAATCTTAGATTTGGAAGGTTGTTGTTTAGATGATGATACTGCTATACCTCTGTTTGATATGATAGAATTTTATGATTCTGCAACTCAGTTGAACATTTCTTGTAATGGAAAAATTGGCTTTCGTGGTTGGCAGGCTTGTTCACGAATGTTGAAGAGAACTCCATCTGTTGAGTATTTAGATGCTCGCAGTACAAATTTGAATGAAACCAACATGCCTATACTTGGAAGAGCACTGCGACTTGGAGCTCGACTGCACACACTTCACCTAGAGAACTGTAATTTGACTGGTAGACCACTCATCATGTTGACTGCTGCACTTAGGCAAAATGATACTTTAGCTGAATTGTATTTAGCAGAAAATAGACTTGGTGTGAATGATTGCATACAGCTTGGAAACTTAGTCCGTGCAAATAGTACGCTCCGTCTCCTTGACCTTCGGAACAACAATGTTCAAGATGCTGGATGTTGTCATGTGTGTGAAGGTATAACTGAGCAACAATTGCAGCAGCAACAGACATTAAGTAGTGGTTCTAATGAGAAGGTTAGTTGTAAAGGTCTCAACTCTCTGATACTCTGGAATAATCATCTCACCCAGCAGTCAGCAGCTCACCTAGCTGGCATGCTTGCAGCAACAAGAGCCCTAGAAACTTTAAATCTAGGACGTAATAACCTAACCAGTGAAGGAGTTTTGCGTCTAAAGGAGTCTCTGTTGAGAAATCATGCCTTACTTCGATTGGGTCTTCAGGCTGCCCGAATAGCTGATGAGGGAGCTGTTGCCCTTGCTGAATACACAGCTGATAACACAGTTATTCAGCATATTGACTTAAGGGAGAATCCAATACGTGTGGCAGGGCTCATGGCTTTAGCACACTCACTACGTCTTAATTCAACCATCATCCAAATGGACATAGACTCTGACCCTAGAACTGAACCAGCAATGGAATTAGCTGAACAGCATTCTGCACTTCAGAAAGAAATAAAGGAATACTGCCAGCGTAACTTGACTCGAAGCCATTTGCGAGCAACAGAAGATCAGGTTAAAGTAGATAGTCAAGATATTAGTCATGCAGAATCAACTAAAGAAGGGTCATGTGTCAGTGGAGCTATAAGAAAAATATCACTCACTTGTGAGACTACACCCACTAAGACACCAGTTGTAGAAAAAATTGAAGGACCATACCGAGAAGAAGAGAAGCAAAAGTATACAAGTCCAGCACCAAGTCCACTTCCAAGTCCTTCTCCCAGTCCAAGTGCTAGTCCATCTCCCAGTCCAGTACCCAGTCCTTTAAAGAATCGGTTCAGAGTTTTCAGAGTACAAGAATCAGCTAAAAGTTCACCAGAATTAATTACAAGCACAAGCCAAACTACAGTTATGTGCACTTCAGTTCCAGTCTCTCAGTCAGGAAGAAGTATGTCTGCAGGAGATCTTAGTCAGCCACAAAAGCAGACAACTGTGCGGCCTAATAGGTTCAGTATTGGTGGCCGCTTCACCGTTACTCGGGTGGCTGAACCAACTGGTCCTTGTAGCTTGCCCGCTGACCAAGAGAAAGTTACTAGTATTGCCACCAGTTTCACCAATACAAGTGCTTCATCAGGGCCAAAGATTGTTATTTCATCTCCAATTAGGGTAGAAAGAGGCTTCAGCATAGATGAAAATTCATGTCCGTTAGTCGTGGAAAAATCTGGAGATAAAGAAGCAAAGTGTGAGCTAAGTAAATCTGTAACATGCAAATCAGTTGGTCTTCCAGAAGATCAGATCCGGCCACATCAATTATCCGGTCATGTTGTCAGATTAAAATCAGATGGTGATAGTGATGATGTCTTTATAGATGCTGTCAACATCAGTACCACTTCCTTAGAGTCCCAGCGACAAAAGTTGGTAACACAAAGTAGCACAACTTTATATAAAAGCAACCTCCCTGAGAGTCAAAAGAATGAAAAGGATTCTGATTCTCTTAGTTCTAGTGACTTAACTGATAGTGGTTTTCTTGATGAGGGTGTTTGTGGGAAGGGAGGTGGCAGTCTTTCACCAAGCCCAAGCACCTCACATCCTGAGGGTGACAGAGATTCATTACTGAGCTCCTCAGTGGACAGTACCAGTCAGGAGGACACAGGTCTCAGTTTGTCCATAAGCAGTAGTAGCATTCAAGGTTCATTACCTTCCATTCCTCTACTCACTTCCACTTTACAGCAGTCAGATTTGTGTTCTTTGAATGAACCTCCTCAAAGGGCTCCACTAGCTGCTATGGAAAATGGTAGCTTTGATTCTGATAGTGAGGACAGTGAGCTGACAACACAGTCGTCAGACTCCACCCATAGCGATGAGGTCCGTATCACCACAGAACAGTATGAACCAAGACCTGCTTGGGGATCAAAACCAGAGCCAACAGAAGTTGCTGTTAACTCTGAGGCTTTGACCACCTCAGGGTCTTCAGGAACTGGATAGAAGACCATGTAGTGGCTCCAGTGCCCTAGAATTTACTGACAGCAGGAATGTTTGTACTTCATCTCAGCAGCAGCAGTTATGTATGGTTGTGTGACCAGGCAGTTACATAGGCATATGTTAATAATACCAGTAGCCAGCTACTAAGTTCACAGGCATTGTGATAACTTAGTTGTCACTTGTATGACCAGTGTCATTTTTAATGTATTAATCATACATTGTTTACCTCATCAGCTCTCATTTTAAAAGATCAAAAGAAAATTTTGTGTACCTTTAGTTCGTAGACATACAAATTTTTAATTTGTTTGTAAACTTCCTCTTAGTGTACAGAATTAACTTACTTGTTGATAAATTAGTGGTCTAGATTGATGTTAGTAATATAATTACCATTTCCATTAACTTATGAAGAGGATTTTCATCCACAGCTTGTGATAGAGTTCTCAGTTTGATGAATTATATATTAATACTGATTTAATGTTATTCTTTCATTCTCATTATGGTAGTACATTGTGTCATTTAAACTGTTACTACTGATTAGTTGCAGCACATTAAAGGAAATCCAAACTAGCTTTAACTGTTACTCCATTTAGTATATTGTGGTTAGTTGTGATAAATATGTTGTATTACCTCAGTTTGAAGCTGCTTTAGTATTATAGCCTTGTGATTGGGTTATAATTTTTATTTTAGCCCCATAAATCAACACACAGTGATCATCTATTTATGGTGATTTGCATTCAAGTTGATGTTTTTCTTGAGCAGTGTTTTATCATATTTAAACAAATAATAATTGTAAAATTTTTTCATGCTGTAGCTTTAATCACAAATGAACATCTTATTTGACAAGATCATCAAATTGTGCCATAGAAATATAACCCCTTGTACACATAAATGTTCAAATCACAAATCAAGAGTAAGCTTTTATCTGCAGTTTGCAAGTTATAGTCTCCTCAGTGTCCTCCAAAACATTTGATATATACTTTGTGTAATTGGCGAAATGTGCTTAAGCATGTGTGCCCAATATACTGTCAAAAAAGGGTATGGTCATAATCCATACCCCTCTTTATGTTTTGTCAAGATTTTGGACATCTTTAGTCCAATTCTGTACAGGCGATTGTTTTGTAAATATGACAAAGGCAGACTGCAGTTAATGTTGACCAAGAAATTACAAAGAAAACCATTCAAAAATGAACATTAAGGAGAAACGCAGTATAGGTTTTAGCTTAAAATAGCCATGTTAACAAAATGTATGTGCTCCTAAGTACAAAAGTTGTAAGGCAGTATTGAAACTAATATACTGTTCATTCTAGAAAATCCAGGAAATCTTCTCATAACAACTTGTATCGAATGCTTTGAATTTATAATGAACACATTGGACCTAGCTTCAAATGCACAGTAAAACTGATTTTGTAGAAAAGCTGAATAGGAATCCATACTATTAGAATCAGGTGTGCATGACTTCAGTATAATATGCTGATAAACTTCTTTGGACTTGTGTCTCTTACCTTGTAAAGGAATATGCAGTTGACTGTTGTATATGATATTAAATTATTGAAGAAACTGGTGATGCTTCTGCATTGAAACCATGTTCCTAGCCTAGTTATATACTCTAAGCTGTCCTGATTAAACAATTTTAGCTTAGCTAAGAATGCTGTAGCCAAGCCTGCTTTTGGATTGTACTATACCTTTTATGGCAGTAGATTGTTAATTAATCTCTAATTTGCAGTGATTTATGACCATACATAGTCTAAAATGATATATATATAAACATATATAATATATATATATAAGATTTTGATATCACAGCAAAGCAGATGTTTTGATATTACTAGAACCTTATTGCTTGCTTTGTTATGTACAGTATTTGTAATAACTGCAAGACTGCCACACTTTCGGTTAGTTATGAATTCTAGTAGGCCAATATTTGCCAGCACCAGTTTTGGCTCATGGAGTCTAGCGAGATGACCCTTACAGATAGATAGAGGTGACTGGTTGGTTGAAATTCCGGTGCTAATTGTTGGATACTTAAAATTTTCAGTGCTTTTTTTCATAATGAAACTCAAGCTATTAGCAGTGAGGAGTTCTAAGGAAATACTAGTAGAGGGACTAGTTCAGTTGTTATATCAGTGATCAGGCTAATGATACAGAAGAAGGTATAGGGCAACATTTTCTTTGTACAGACTGGTAGCTGTTGTGTGTCTGCCAATGCTTAGCTCCAGTGACTGTGGTACAAATCCATCATGATTAGGCCAGGTGGTCATACAACCTCAGCTCACCTCATTGGGAAGTAAAATTTCCTGTTACTGAAGTCGAGTGTAGGAATGATTTTCCTGTGTCTTGTCACATGTAAAGCGGTGTTACAAATTGTTCTCACAAGTACATTGTTTCCGTGTTTAGAGTGCTATACTTTGTAATATGTTTATAAACATTATATTGATTGCCTGTTTTTAAATATTTTGTACTTTTCATACTGATAATAGATGGCATGTTCAGATCCCTGTAAATTTCCAAGCCATTTTCAGTAATCAGACCTGTGCATTTTATATTAAAGAAGTTTTTTGTAAATGAAGTACCTTATGTCTTACCAGTGTTGTGTTTACGGAGTGAAGACACACTTCAGTCATTCATATATTTAAAGCATTAATAATGAATAGCTCCTTAAATTATAGACCCTTGCTTTTGCCTCCTCAAGGCAAGGTTCATTGTACAATTTTAAGGAATGACTTGTTTGACAAGAGCACCTATTTTGATCCACTCGGAAATTTAAGTATTCTCCGCTCCAATTCACAACCGGTGAGACATTATGTTTGGAGGACTTCAACTAAGGATCAGAATTGGTGTTGGTGTCAGCACTATTGCGTTGCATGTACATATGTATAGAATATGTAGTGCTGTGATCACGGTGTGTTAGCTGAGCTCCACCACTCACCTGGATGGTACACGATACTTTTTAGATTATATGGCCTTAAAAAGCCAATTCTTGCCATTACAAATATCCTGACCTACATCATGACCACCTCCATGTTCACCATATATTGATAAACTTATATGAAACCATAAAGCATGATTAAATATACCCATTGATATGTTTGACACACTTACATTTTATATATATATATATATATATATATATATATATATATAAACACACACACATATATATATATATATATATATATATATATATATATATATAT
>JAUUDZ010052985.1:0-10444 GCA_032361705.1 Panulirus versicolor | reverse complement strand
AAATATGTAATCATGAATCTACGTATGAATGCTTATATGTTTAATAAAAATCTCTATTAAGAGGACTAGTCCGTTTGTGGAAGTGTTAAATACTTCATTTTCTCTTAGTAAAACCTAATACGGTGTTGACATATCAGGCAGAAGTTATTTCTGTTGGTGTGATAAAGACTTTAATGTCTACATATCACTTATGTTGGTACGGGTGTCAGCATGTGACAGGAATGCGAAGTACACCCTTTAAAAGCTTGAGTGCAATCCGTATTGTCAGGCTTTCTGTCGAAGCCTATAAATTTCTGAGAAAAATGATTTACTAATTTTCATCTTGAAGAATGCCACTCACATTCAAGTGGGAAAATACGATGTTAATTTCGACTGTAATACGTGTAGTTATCAATCTTTTGCTACCATTCTAAAATATAGGACACTTAATTCTGCGGAGAAAATTACAAAAATTCATCTAAACATGTAATATCCCAACAAAATGAATCAGGCACCCATTAAGGTTCGTTTTCTACGTTACCATACTCTAGTTCGAGATATAAGCGATCTCATGTGTTGTTTACATACGTCACAACCGTTCGTCTGCTAGGGATCTTCCGCTATGATGCACTGACACAGTTTTTCGTATCTGGTGAGTTAAATATCAAACATTCAGCATTTGTATCAGAGAGACAGAAGTTTTTAAACGAGAATGATAGTTCAGGTATGACCCAATTGGTTCTGAGGTTATCAGAATGGCTTAAAATTGCGTAAGTTGAGAGCGGCACCGCTTGCGTAACTCGCACCCATTCATGCAATGCATTAGGTGCGGTAATGTTTTCAGTAACTTCCTGTGATTATACATATCCAAATGATTGGTACCATTATGTTTTATACCTACAGTAACCTTTATGAATATAATTCATGCAGATAGGGCATATTTCTGTTGCATAAGATGTCTCAACGAGTTTGGGAGTCTGTATCAGTCAGTTTGAGTTCAGATACAAACCATCTAGACACGACTTGGCGTTACTCAGGTGATCAACAGAGTCATCACATAACCTTTGCCTGTATTACTGACTCGATATTCATTTGTAATATGCAGCAGCGGACCGTAGGTGTTTTTACAAACAGAACTTTTTCTTGGTGTTGTTTTTCCTCTTAGTTACTTGCTGGTAATAATTCAGCTTAGCTTTGCATTGAACTACACGTAGATATTGAGTCTATCTGGTGATAAGAGGATACAGTAAGAGGGGCAAAGCGTAATCTGGAACATAAAGTTCAGATACTTAACTGATAATGTTCAGGGGAAGGTAGATGTAAGGATGCATATAAAGACTACCTTGTAGCAAAAGAAACATAAAACTTGTAAAATATAACATGATAATGTTTTGAATAGTTTCATGAAATGCTTCACCAGTTTCACCAGCGATGCTGCAATATAAGTACTATATTACCTGAGAGAAAAAAGATAAATAGAAAAGGCCAGTCTTCTCAGAATCGTTTTCAGTCATTCTATATAAACTGTAGGTTTTGTTATGGCCTTTAAACTTTTGCAATATTATTGTGTATCCATGCATGTCGGTCTTCATATGTGCAGTATTAATATGAAATTTTTTTTTAACATTTTTTCAGGTAGTCATGTTGCGTGGGGTGGATCTCGTCCGTAAAGTCCTACAATCACCCTTTGTAATTTCTACTCGTAAGATCGTAAATACTGCATTCAAGAAACACCTGTTTCTCACAAATGTTACAATATCCCTTTCTTTATCAGGTAAGAGTTATGATTGTACCAAAATACTTTAAGGATAAGTTGTCATTTTATTGATGTATTTTAGACTATTGTTTGTATGTCATATAACAATGAAAAAAAATTCCTCTACTATCACTTTAATAACGTGTAGAAGTTTTGTAAATGCTGTACAGAAAGTGCAAGAGTCAGGCCTGAATGTCATGTGATTTACCACTATGCATGCTAAGGAATTTATATCTTTGCTTTGGAATATTAATTACTGATTACTATAATGTTTTAAATGTTTTGAAAATCCTATATAATAATTATTCTTGGTGTAATCAGTGATTTTTTTTATGATAGCTAAAGGATAAAAGTCTGTAAAATTAACCAGCTGCACCAATCAGAAGCATTGGTGTCAAGGTTAGGTGTGTGCTGTCAGTACTGCTTCCACCTTCACTAGAATAACTTTTCCTGCCTCATCTTGGTCAACTTTTGATGCCAAGAGTCAACATCCATAAAATCATTGTCTGAATGATCTGAAGACAGATCATCATCATTGAATGATTCATGATCATCTACCTTTTCCTCTGAATCTAGCTTCATGCTGCTCAGTATCTCTCCTGGAAAACTCACACAAATGTGATCTGATTAGCATGGCTGGAGGATGACTAACTGTGTAGAGAAATTGGAAAACTGATATGTAAATATCTGGTAAATACTCAGTACAGTCTTTGTGGGTCTAGAAACATTGTCCACCTTTTGAAAATATCCATCTGGAGACATAAAGGGGTCAAATTTCTCACATGAGTTTTTTACATACATTTGCTTGTAAATGAATGCTCCATCATATTCTATACATATTCTGTACACTAGATAGTAAACCTAATACCAATAACACCAATACAAAGCGAGTTTGTTGATTGTCACCATGAATATTTGTAGTGGTGATCAATAAACTCTCTTCATAATAGTAATGTTGATAAAAGATTAACTACTTGGTGTATGTAATATTATAGCACTATAATTTGCATACAATTGCATAAGAAATGAAAAACCAAAAACAGTGTTACAAATTCTTGATGATCATGAAAATTTACTCGAGTGACTGCTGTATTCACACCTAGGAAAGTAGGTTTTTTCTCTTTTCCTTAGTTATTCCTCTATTGTATTTACTCAATAATAATTTCATAATGCTCCACCAAAAACTTGTTCACTAAACAAGGTCATGAGTTGTGATTAATATTTGTGCTATGAGGAGAGACTTGTACCCTCAAGTTGCCCTGTCTCTCAGCCTTGTACATATGTACCAGTGCCTTTACTCCTATGTATGTATGCACAAGCGTGCACCCAAGCTATGCCAGGGACCCATTTTATCAACCAGCCCCTGTGAGAGGATAAACAGCTGAGTGGACAGTAAATCAGCTGCTACAACCATGATTTGAATATATGCAGGTCTTATCTGGTGTGATGGTCAGTAATACTAACTGCTACACCACATAGATGTATGATGCCAGAGATTTCTTCTCAGAAAGGAAACACACTACCATGTGCAAAAGCATAAAAGTTACTGATATATGTTGCAGAGATGGAGCCCCCTGCTGAAGTTGAGACGTGGTATTGCCAAATAATGTGTAAGAAATGTTGGTTGCACTTCAAACCATTACACATGCCTATAGACTTCAATATAGATGCCTGTAGGCCTAAAACTGATTTTTGATGAATATTAAATGCTGTTAATGGAAAATACATTCGATATTTACTGGCATTAGTATTCTGGATGATGTACATGTGTCAACTGCGTGTTTGTTTATTGATTTTGTTAAAATGTTTCTGCAATGTTTGTTGTGTTTGTAGGTAGTAGTTGGTAGGCAGCCATGGACTAGGGAGGAAACGGTAATCAGAGTTATTGATAGATAAGTGTTTGTTGAATTTTTTCTCAGAAGTTGATTTATTTTTGTATGTAAGCTACAGAAACTACATGTAACAGCACATATCAGAAATAAGAAGAATGAAAAGTTTCTTCAGCCATTTTCTTTCTGTCTCTTCTCTCCATGTCTTCATCTTAAAAGTACTGAGCGGAATTAATTTTTTTTGTGAAGTTAAATAAATCTTTTTTCAGACAACCTAGTTGTGGGCCAGTCAGGCCTCCTATTGTCCGTCTTTCTCATGTTAATTCTCTTGTGAAATTAATTTACAACACATAGCTTCATCAGATTTCTTCATTGCGCATGTCCAATCTTCTAATTCCAGAAACGTTTCATAGATATTTCCAAGTTGTTTGTGCCATACTTAACATTCCATATTTTATGGATGACCTATTGAGTCACTGATGTACCGAAGTTCAGGCTGCAGTACTCCTGAAAGACCTATATGATATGGTGATGCTTTTATTACATTTTGTTTACCCATAAAACTCTTTGATATATCTGCTATCTAAGATTTCATTCCTCCATACTCACTCAAAGGATTACACCCAGCATTTAAACAGCAAAACCTTAGACGACTGACCATGGAGAGGTTATCTTCTTGGTCGGTCATCTTGGATATATTTCATTTTTTTCTTTTCAAACAGTGTTCAGTTATCTATGTTTTAGTAAGGGAAATTTCAGTTATGGTTAAACAGGGTAGAGCATTTTGAAGTAACATTTATGAATATAAAAGTTACAGGTACAGAAGGAATTGGATTTAAAGGAATTTGACCGTTATGTCTTAAGAAAGAATATAAATAGTTTAAAAGATGTGAGATATATGATAGGTAGTTTAAGAGATAGGTAGCCATTATCTCACATAGTAAAATGTAGGATATTTCTTATCGTAAATGGTGTTTGAATATGAGCATAAATGAGAAAGTAAGATAGATGAAGTTTGAGAAGTTAGAGATGAATGTGTGAAAGTTTTTATCCATATGGATCTGAGGAATAATGATAAATTGGAAGAAAATGAAGTTGATTTGAGGTGGAAGCATTTGAAGACTGTATTAAATGAGGTCACTGCTGATATATGTGAAACTGGAAAGATAGGTTGGGGAGAGAGAGGAAGGCAGAGTGAAAAATGTAGTCTGAAATATAAAGTAAAAAATGTTATATGTGAGTAAAAGAGTAACTGCATGAAAAATTGCATATATAGTGGAAGAAAATTGTAGTGAAAGCTTTTTTGGAAGGAGTTGGGTAGTTTGTAAAAAGGGGATCCAAGTGAAAAGGGAGATGTACATGATAAGGAGAGGATATTGCTTGTGGAAGTGATTGATGGTGATAGATGTAGAAAGACTACTTCATATAATTATTGTAGCCAAAGATATACAAAATATAAGCATTGGTCAAGGGAGATGAGGGATTTGGGAGCATGAAATTGGTACTGAAGAAGAATATGAGAAGAATTATAACAGCTGAAATATACAGAATCAATGGGTAGAGATTAGATGGTCATGAGAAAGGGTTGTATATGAAACATCAGTTGATTGGATATGGAAAGAATGCATGGCAGCATGGTCCTGTGTCAGAATATTGGCTAAATGCAGGGAATGTTTCACTGATTAAAAGTAGCACAAAATAATGCAAGAATGAATATAGGATAAGTCTTCTGGGTATAACTATGAGTATGTGGCAAAACTGTAATAAGTTATATTGAAATGGAATGCTAGAACCTTATGTAGGTGAACAGAAAAATTCATGAAAGGAAGGAGTGAAGATTCTTGCTTTTCATCAAGTTTAAGAGAAAGTTATGGAAGAAGAGAGAAAAGTGTGTGTTGCACATATGAATTTAGAAAATAAGTGTAAAGAAAACAGAAAAGAACTTTGGGAAGTCTTGATTTTGTAATGTAGATGAAAGATAAATGATTGCTGTAAAGTTTTTATGGTGAATGTAACACATGTTTAAGAGTAGTTAATGGTATAAATAATTGGTTTTAAGTGGATATGAGGATGTTAAGGCTGGCTATTCAGTGCCATCATGATTTCTTTAAAGTACCTTTTATGGATGGGGCATAATATGAGCTGAAGTCATTGTTCAGTACTTACCCTTGAATGATATTTCTAAAATGCTTTTAGTATACCTTTAAGTCTTACTTTGCTTATTATTGTAGGTATGGGAGATGTTCTTCAACAGCATCACAATATCATGTATAGGCAGCAGAAAACATGGGATATTGCACGAACAAGACACATGACGTGTACTGGTGTCACAGTAGGTGCTCTGTGCCATCACTGGTAAGTTTAATAGAAATATTTTCATGTTGACTTGATGCTTTAGGGAAGATATACTGACCTATAAAAGTGACTCAGATTATGGAAGATTTAAAACTTTCAACTTTACTCATTGGTAGCACATATATGTTAAAATCTGTTTTTGGAAATTCTGAATATATATGAAGGTCTGTTTTTACTTAGACTGTAGCATTACTTGCTATGAAAACATTTTAATGATATTAAACTTTTTGTATTGAATGACATGATGGACTTAACCTTATCCCTTGTTCTCAGCATAACATGGATAGCCAGGTCTATTTATACCTTTATTCATAAGGCATAGCCTGGACAGCACAGATTTTGCTTTCTGGGTGTCATTATGTCATCTCAGTCAGTTTGAGGGCACTGGAACAATTAGACTCTGTCACAAGTAATTTTGGGATGAAGTTAAACTGCTTGAGAAGGAGGATAGGAGCATTGGTGATACTTGTAGTGAAAGTAAGTGATTTTGCATTAGAGTGTCAGAAAGTCAAGAGGAAGGCACAGAATGCTGAAGAAGAAAGAAAATGAGAGATGGGTTGAGAGGGTATAAGTAAACTTCTATGAGAATAAAAAAAAATGTTCTAAAAGGAGATGAATAGAGTAAGAAGAACAAGAGAACAAATGGGAGCATCAGTGAAGAGAACAAATAGGGAAGTGGTAACAGGCAAAGAAGGAGTGGAGAGATGGAGTGAGTATTTTGGGTTGTTGAAAGTGTTTGATGATAGGGTGCAAGATGTAAATTGTTTATGACAAGGAGGTATATAGATCGAGAGACTTATGGTGAATAGCATAGGGGAAAGGAAAGTTCTATAAGCCTTTTGCAAGATGAAGCTTGGTAAAGTGGTTGAAGTGGCTGGGATTGTGGTAGAATTGCTCAAGAAATGGGATGATGGTGTTGTTGATTTGCTAAGATTTTCACTCTATATATGGCCCAAGGTGAGGAGCCTTTGGACAAGCTGAATGCCGGTAGAGTGCCCTTACATAAATCCAAAGGGGACAAAATGTGAATGCTTGAAATACAATGGCATAAGTCTGTTGAATATACATGGTAGATTTTATGGGAGGTTTTCTAGCCCCCCGCTCCCATACCCTTTATTCGCCTTCAACAACATGTGGAGAATGCATGGGAAGTGTTTTAGATATCTGGGAGTGGATTTAGCAGCAGTTGGAACCATGGAAGTGGAAGTAAGTCACAGGATGGGGGAGGGGGTGAAGGTCCTGGGAGCATTGAAGAATGTGTGAAGGTGAGAATGTTATCTTTTGAGAGCAAAAATGGCTATGTTTGAAAGAATAGTGGTTCCAACAACATTATATGGTTGCGAGGCATGGGCTATAGATAAAGGTGTGTGGAGGAGGGTGGATGTGTCGGAAATGAAATGTTTGAGGACAATGTGTGTTGTGAGGGTGGCTTGATCGAGTAAGTAATGAAAGAGTAAGAGAGATGTGTAGGAATAAAGAGAGTGTGGTTGTGTAGTAATAAAGAGAGTGTGGTTGAGAGAGCAGAAGAGGGTGTATTGAAATGAACTGGTCACAAAGAGAGAATGCGTGAGGAAATATTGACAAAGAGGATATGTGTCAGAGGTGGAGGGAATGAAGAGAAGTGGGAGACCAAATTGGAGGTGGAAAGATGGAGTGAAAAAGATTTTGAGTGATCGGGGCCTGAACATGCAGGAGGGTGAAAGGCGTGCAAGGAATAGAGTGAATTGGAACGATGTGGTATACTGGGGTTGACATGCTGTCAATGGATTGAACCAGGGCATGCGAAGCATCTGGAGTAAACCATGGAGAGTTTTGTAGAGCCTGGATGTGGAAAGGGAGCTGAGGTTTTGGTGCATTACATGACAACTAGAGACTGTGTGAATGAATGTGGCCTTTGTTGTCTTTTCCTAGCGCTACCTCGCAGGGGGAGGGGGGGTGCCATTTCGTGTGTGGCAGGGTGGTGATGGGAATGAATGAAGGCAGCATGTATGAATAAGTACATGTGTAAATATGTATATGTCTGTGTATGTATATGTATGTATATGTTGAAATGTATAGGTATGTATGTGTGTGTGTGTGTGTGTGTGTTGGCATTTATGTATATACATGTGTATGTGGGTGGGTTGGGCCATTCTTTCGTCTGTTTCCTTGAACTACCTCGCTAACGCGGGAGACAGTGACAAAGTATAATAAATAAATAAAGCAAACCTTCAAATTTGGAAGTTCATTATCCAGAGAATCTTCTCACAGGGTGAGCTTATAGCAGTAATACAACAAAGCTCGTCAGTAGTGTGAGCTGGTTATTCAACAAGGCATGGTGGAAAACATGATATTCCTTTTTGGGAATTTATAACTAAATTTCTTTCGTGTTTTTTGTGCCAAAGCATATAGAACAGGCAAAGATTTTCTTCCTTTTTCAATTTTATTTGTTCTTAATTTGAAATACTTTCATGAGAAACTTGTCTGTCTGAACTGAGTACATTAAGAACTTTTAAAAACTTTTTAGCTTTTAGTTGATTTTGGTTCATCCATGTACAACTAACAGCAATGTTTCCTGTATCATAGTTATAACAGTGGAAGAATATGCTGTCAGATGCTCACAGTTTTAGGGGTCACCTTTATTTAATGAACATGAAAGCTTTGTGTTTTGAGTTAACATTTCAAAAGGTTTTTAGTGTATTTGCATGGTGATTGGTTATGTACATAAAACATTTGGATAATCCTCATACTGCATTTCCTTTTATGAATATGATATTTTTTAGTGTTTTTGCCTAAGATGCCTCCTGTGTAGTTGTTATATTTATATGATATTTGAAACAAAGTTTAGTAGGAAGAAAAATGAATTCATGACTCTTCTGTATTCTTGTTTCCTATGTCCAACATACTTTCCATATAGATCTGATTTATTGATGGGAGCAAACATCACGTTAACATTTTACAGAAGTGAATACCATGACTATCAGTCCTTCATTTCCAAGGAGAACCTCTTTTATATATTTATATATATTCTCTTTTCTTTCATAATCAATTGCCATTTCCTGCATTAGTGAGGTAGCACCAGGGGCAGACAGAAAAATCAGCATCTGCTCACATCCATTCTCTAGCTGTCATGTGTCGTGCCCCAAAACCACAGATTCCTATCCACAACTAAGTACCACAAACTTTTCCATTCTTTACAACAGATGTTTTACATACCCAGGTTAAGTCCATTGACAGCATTTCAACCCCTGTATCCTACATCTTTCCAGTTCACTCTAACCTGTGCACGCCTTTCAGCCTCCTGCATGTTCAGGCCCTGATTGCTGGAAATCTTTTTCACTCCATCGTTCCATCTCCAATTTTCTTCCTGTTCTTGTTACCTTCACTTCTTACACACATATTCACTTTGTCAACCTTTCATCACTCATTCTCTGTATATGTCCATACTGTTTCAGCACTCTCTTCAGCTTTCTCAGCCACACTCTTTTTACTACCACACATCTCTCTAACCATTTCATTACTTCTTTGATTAAACCACAAACCACCTCACACCATGTATTATCCTCAAACATTTCATTGTCAACACATCCACCCTCCTTTGCAATATTATCTATAGCCCATCCATACAATAATGTTGGGACTACTACACCTTCAAACATACCCATTTTTGCCCTCCCAGATAACGCTATCTCTTCCATACATTCCTCATTGCTCCTAGAAACTTCTTCCATGATTCTGTTCACTGCTTGGTCCACTCCCAGTATCTACATTTCATTTCCTCCAATTCTTCTCCATTCAAACTCACACCCTCACACCCTCAACTCTGCTAAACCTATATAATAACCTTGCTTTTATTCACATTTACCTTCCTCTTTTCACACTTCCCTCCACTCTATCACTAATTTCTGCAGTTTCACATCAGTGCTTTATCATCAGTAAACAACAACTTATTCACTTCCCAGGCCCTCTCATTCCCTACAGACTGCATACTCACCCCCATTCTCAAAGACTCTTATTTACCAACCTTACCATCCCATCCATAACAAATTAAAACAACCATGGTCACACCCCCACCACAGACCAACCTTTACATGAAACTATTCACTTTCCTCTCTTTCTACTTGTACACATGCCTACACTCTTGAAACCTTCTCTGCTTATAGCAGCTTTCCTCCCACACTGTATATTTTTAAGACCTTCCACAAGGCATCTCTACCATCCCTATTTTATGCTTCTCCTGATCCATATATGCTACATACAAATCCTCTGTTTCTCTAAATATTTTGCGCACTCGTTCTTCAGTGCAAATAACCTCATCCACACATCCTCTACTACATCTGAAACCACACTGTTCCTACCCCATCTGATCCTCAGTACATACCTTCACTTCCACAATCTCTACTCTTCCTTACAACTTATTACAACTTACCAAGACCTTTCTGTGGTTTACTTAAGACACTTCACATGCCCTTGTTCAGTTCATTGCCAGCATGTCGACACCAGCATCCACATCATTCCAGTTTACTCTATCCCATGCACAGATCGG
>JAUUDZ010052974.1:0-10445 GCA_032361705.1 Panulirus versicolor | reverse complement strand
TATTTGATTGTGGTAATTGTGTCGTAAATGTGAAGGGTCGTGGTATATGTTCACACGGAATCTATAGTGCAGCAGTGATGGGAGACGTCCAGAGTGTAAGCAGGAGAATATGACTCGTGCTTGTGTGGGGAGCGTAGTTTCTGATAAGTGTATGTCTAATAAGATGGAGTTTAATAAGAATGTAGGGAAGTTGGTTGTTAAGTGCCGGTCGGTTTATTTCACTATGTATGAGTTTTGTCGGTGTTATATTTGTTGGGGTTGGGAGATCTGTGAGTCGGGGTTACTGAAGTGCGAAGTGTATTTTTTTTTTTCATGGAGGTTGGTAATTAATTGTTAGGGTGAGAGAGGTCTAGTGCTGTTGCACAGAACCGAGCATGTTAAGGTTGGACCGTATTGGGGGAATGTTTGTTTCATTGTGAAGCTGCTGCTTGTGGGTGCTGAGTGCCACTATTTTTTTGAGTGATTTGGGGCTTTGTTATCTTTGCTTTGGTGAAGGTGGAAGGCCAAAAGGGTAAGGCATAGTTCAAAGCGGAGCGGATACATTGTTTACATAGGATGCTGAGGGATTCTTTTTCCTGTCCAAATCTGTTGCCAGACATTCTGTTCTGGGTGAGCCGTTGTTCCAAATGTATAACGTGGTCCTGAATATTTAATGTTGCTACTGCGGTGTAATAGTCTTGTGATACAATTGTGAGGTTGTCTGCAAGCGAAACGATCTTCGTGATGAGGTTTGCCTGAGGTAATGAACGTCGTATAGGAAGACTGAAAGGAGTTAAAGAAAGAACTGCTCCTTGGGAGCTCCCACTTTCTGTAACTGTTGTGGATGATGGTGTTAAGTTTCTTTAGTGTGATGATGTGTCGGGGGACTGTCAAATGCTTCGAAGATGTCTACTGCTACTTGTAACGTGCGGGAGGAGGAGGAGGAGGAGGAGGAGGGGCTGGAAAAAGGTGATAATGATGAAGGTGTTTGAGTGTTGTGTGGAGAGGCTTCTGGGCGGCAGGAAGTGATGGTTGGTCTGGACGGGAGGTGATGCTACGCTCAGGAGAAGGAGGGTACAGATGGATGGGTCTGAGCCAGACAGAAAATGGCACTCCCATGGCAGGTGGGCAGGAGACGAAGACATAGTCGTGAAAATATAAGGGTAAATAAATGCGCCAACTGTAAATGAGAATGTAAAATGAATGGATGTATAATGTGTGCCACATACTAACCATGTACGGTTCTTTTGTATTGCATTGAAAAAGAGTAGAAGTACTTTCGTTTGTAACTTATGAAGGTCTGTCTCTAGCCACACTGTATAATAGGGTCGAAGTCAGGTAGGGTGCCTTCAGCAGTGTTACCAGCATTATTTTGGACAAGGACCCAGGTGCTGTGTTGGGTTCCGGTCAAGGGTTGAGCGCCCCCTACAGTACTGTCTTGGGTCGGGTGAGGGAATGAGCGCCCCCTACACTGCAGTGTTGGGCTGGGTCAGGGATGAGCGCCCCCTACAGCTATTGACCTGTAACTCGAGAGATCATCTACGACGTCACACAGGCTCTTACTACCTCCCCTCCTCCCAACACCTCTGATCTTCCTCATCCCACCGCTACCCCTACCCTACCGCCCCCCCCCCCCCCCCCCCCCCCCCCCCCCCCACCCCCCACCCCCCCCTTCCGCCCACCACAACAACCCCCACCTTCCGTCCCCCACAACAACCCCACCTTACCGTCCACCACCACAACCCCACCTTACCGTCCACCACCACAACCCCAATCTCTCCACTCCTGCACGCCAACCTCCATCTTTCCCGCCATCATGCAGAAGTCCCCTCCATCACCCAAACCCCCATCCTTCCCACCACCAATCCAACCTCGTCCTTCCCTCCATTACATCCTGTTGGGGGGGTTCCATCACACCAACCTCAATGTCCCGTCCATCACAACGACCCCAATCTTCATCTTAAGCCAACCTCACCCTACTCATTCACATGTGTTCGTCGACCTCACGTGACTCATTCCTCCACTCGTTCTCTTTCTCTTTTATCACAGGGGATTTAAAGCAGGGGAGGAAGCGGTGGGATACGGGGAGGAATAGTTTGAAATGGAAGAGAAGACTGAGGTGTGTCTGACAGGTGTATGCAGTAGATTTTTCACGCATGTGGTTGACTGGCGGTGTGTATGTATCAGCGGCGTACATTTTGTATTATTGAAGGAGATTGACTAAGCCAAGCTGAACATTGTTCGATGGATGACTGGAGCCTCCCTGAGCATCATGAGTCTTTGAGGGAACCAAGAATGTTCCATGTTATGCTGTTGTTCAGGTCCCGGATGTGTCTGTAGTTTGTATCATGGTTGTCTTCAAGTTTCTGCTGTACGCTCTGGGGCTGCTGCTTCTCTTAGGTATGAGCCGACAGTTTTCATCTTTAATTTTTCTTGCTGGTCTACGATGTTTTCAATGTAGGGGTATGTTTCATCTGTGACGAACCGTAAAGTCTTATCTAGTATCGTCTGTAACTTCAGCTTGCGTGATTTGGAAGCGAGGAACGTTGGTACAGGTGAGTGATTTAAGGACAGGTATTACAAAGACCTTGACCGGGAGCGATTTTTAGTTGTCTGGAAGGCACCAGAATCTGTACAGATTGATCGATCAGGGCCACTTTCCCTTGTGTGGTTTTACACTAACACCAGGAGGTTTGATAGTGTGTGTGTGTGTGTGATCCAGGATTCTGCAGCTCTTTTCGTGCACTATTAAGTTATCCTACGGTTAGGTCGGTGGGTTTCATTCATCCTA
This sequence comes from Panulirus versicolor, assembly GCA_032361705.1. Lineage (NCBI taxonomy): Eukaryota > Metazoa > Arthropoda > Malacostraca > Decapoda > Palinuridae > Panulirus > Panulirus versicolor. The sequence goes on along the minus strand of JAUUDZ010052974.1, from coordinate 7,675 downwards.
GCGCCACTATAGTACATTTCTTATTGTTTGCTTTTATCTTCTTTTTCGAAATTCTTTAGGCTGGTTGCCTCTCACTAAGATACAAGTATGATCTGGAGGAATGAGTAGTTTGAGATTATCGTCTGAATGGCGTCAATGGTAGAGATGTCCATGCTCACGGCACCAATTGGTGGGGGAATTTCAGTTGCGTAAGTTTTGAACAGTGTTGGTGACAGGACGCTAGCCTGCAGAACCCCGCTTACTAGAGAGAATTTGGGTGACGTGGCAGAGTCGATGATTTCTGCGATGTGTTGGTCTAGGAAGTTGCACAGTAGTCTTCTGTAATAACAGCTTTGCCTAGTTATAGTAGTTTGTATCGTAGGCTGTTAAGCTACGCATCAAAGACTTTCAATAATGTCACGCCGTATAAATGTACAATTTATTCCTCGTAACAATTCTTTCTACCGCAACTGCAAGTGCTGACTGAGGTGGTGCTTTTACCCCTCCGGAAGCAGTATTGATTAGGAATATAGAGGTTGTTGTTTTCAAGATGTCCTCTTAACCTAAGGTTAATGATTCCTTCTAGGAAGGATATGGGACAGTGATTCTTTGGTTCTGCTTCTGGCATTCGTGATTTCGGTATCATTGTTCCTCTAGCTTCTATGAGGCTTCAGGGAAAGTATCCTGTACCTATCATAGCACTGTAGATGTTAAGGTACTTAAGTCCATTAGGAGGTATAATGCTAACTTGCCTCTTATGCATTACACGCTGGGTTCTCGGTGTTGTGGATGACTGTACGAAGTTCCAGCAAGTCGATTGCCGTTGAGTGGGTTTAGTTAGGGGACAGTCGCGCTGAGTCTGTGATGTGGTGTGGGATGGATGTTTTATTCCCTAAGTCAAACAGTCGCTTGTTTCTTCTTCGTGATCTTGGCTATAGTTTCTTTTTTCTCCTGGCGTAATCTTGAACATTGTTTTCTATGTGTTCATGAATTATGTCGCCATACCTTCATCATCATCAGTTTTGTAATTGTTGACTTTCAGATATTTGGTGGGCTCCTCTTTGAGCGTCTGACTCGTTGCCAGTTTGATTTTGGGTCGCTATTTTTCTACACTGAGGAGCTGATCATATAGAGCATATGTCCAGGAGTAGGAGTTGGTGAAGGTGAGGATCCTGGTGGAACGATGTTTTGTTTTTATTATCTCTTGATTTGGTTTGATCGTATAATTCTCTCTCTCTCTCTCTCTCTCTCTCTCTCTCTCTCTCTCTCTCTCTCTCTCTCTATCTCTCTCTCTCTCTCTCTGCCTTGATTAACTTACTGTCGCATGTACTTATCAACCTCCCAATCCGCCTCCTGCGCCAGTTGGCCAATCCCATCCTTTCCTCACTCCACTAAATTCGAGGCTGCTGATTGGGTTGGTCCCCTTAAAAATGCGTCGACTTAATTACTTCCCTTTTAATTATTCGCAGGTTTGAAGTGGTTACCTTGGTCATGTGCGCAGGTGTGACTGAACTTCTTGATTATTGCTCATCTGTGATCTCTCTGCCTCCTGTTCGTAGCAGCAAATAGTTTCATTGATAAGAGGCAGAAAGACAGAATGATCTTCCCTAATCACGTATTTGGCAGCAGTCCGTGTTCACCTTTAGGATCAGCTGTGATCTGTGTCCCTTCTGGTATCACGACGAGTCAGTGGATGTGGCTGTAACGTGTCAGTGGATCCAACGAGTCGTAGCTGTGATATGATTGGCTGTGCTGGGACGTGGCTAAAATGAGTTACGTGGCTATGGCGTCACATGGGTTTGACGTAAGGTGGCTCTGACATCTCAGGGCTGTGACGTGAACCAGTAGAGACTGCGTCATGCGCATTACCTGGGTGACGGCGTCACCACGTCTGCTGCAGTTGTTGATTCTTGGGAATTTTGCGAAACTCGTGTTTCGCCAAGTAAAGTATTCTTTCACCTCGTAAGCAAGGGCAAATGTTTTGTCTGGCTTTATGAGATATCCACAAGTAATTGCAATTCATTTCCTACTTTAAGAGGTGTCATTCGTCCGGGTTTAAGAGCAGCTGTCACATGTCCTGGTTTAAGAACAGCTGTCACTTGTCCTGGTTTAAGAACAGCTGTCACTTGTCCTGGTTTAAGAACAGCTGTCACTTGTCCTGGTTTCAGAACAGCTGTCACTTGTCCTGGTTTAAGAAGAGCTTTCACGTTTACTTTATTACAGGACGTCGGTGACACATTTCTGGGTTCGAAAGATTTTCTTCCCTGCGACTCATTATGTCTTCCTTTCTCTGGATGGAAGTGGACGATCTATTGCTGATCGTTTTCCATAAGCTTGATTATATTTAAGATCCTTCATTAGTATCATTAAGAAGTGCTTTAATTACTACTCTTTAACTTCATCAATACAAAAGTTAGTTTAACATCAAATTCATTTACATGACATAAGCAATAAGTCGTTAGATGATTAAATTCAAACGCGAAATCCTTTCCTGAAAATCATGGAAGAGTTAGCTAGTGTAGGAGAACTAGTTAGCGCAAGTAGAACTAGCCAGCTAGTATAGGAGAACTAGTTAGCTCAAGTAGAAGAACTAGACAGCTAGTATAGGAGAACTAGCTTGCTATTGGCGAAGCGCTAGCTTGCTAGTATAGGAGACCTGCCTAGCTAGAAAAGGAGAGTAAGTTGGCTAGTGTAGAGCCAACTTACTGTTTTAGGAAAGCTGCCTCTTCATACAGGAGAGCTATTGAGCTAGCCAGCTAGTATGGGAGATCTAGCTAGTTACCATATGAGAGATGACTGTTTAGTATGGGAGAATTAACTAACTAGTGAAAGAGAGCTAGCTAGCTTGTGCTGAAGAGCTAGTTTCTTGTATAAAATAGCTATCTAGTTAGTACAGGAGAACTGGCTAGTTAGTACAGGAGAGCTAGCTAACTGATGTAGATGAACAAGCTAGTTGCTATGGGAAAGCTAGTTGATTAGTTTAGAAGATCTAACTTGATTGTGTGAAATAGCTAGCTACTAAGTATAGGAGAGCTGGTTAGTTAGTATAGGAGAGCTAACTAGCTGATTTTTGGAGTGCAAGCAAGCTGGTTGACACAGGACAACTGGCTAGTTTGTATAGGAGAGCTAGCAAGCTGATTTAGAAAAGCAAGTTAGTTAGTACAGGAAAGTTCGTACAGGTGATGAGCAGATTAAGCTAGCCAGTATAAGAGAACTAACTATTTAGTATCGAGTAATTAACTAGCTGTTATGATAAAATAAGCTAATTCGTACGAAAGAGCTATTTAGCTGAGTTAAGAGATGAGAGCAAGCTTGCTACTAAAGAAGAGCTAGGTAGTTAATATAGGAGAGCAAACTAGCTAGTATAAGAAAGCTATATAAGAGAGCAACCACATATAATAGAGTAAGCTAGCCACTATACGAGAGCTGACTGAATGATATAAAGGAGCTAGCTAGCTAGTATAGGAAATCTAGCTAACTAACATAGGTGATCCAGTTAGTCAGCATAGCAGAATTAGCTAGTTGATGTAGGAAATGATATCGAAGATCAACTAGGTAATAGAGTAGTGTTAACTTGCCAGAGAGCTGGCTGGCTAACTCAGTTATCAGTATGGTAAAGTGAAAATTCAAATTCAGGAGAACTTTTTCTCTAGAGTAAACACCAAAGTTTAGGCATTGCAAAAAAAAAAAAGTTAGGAAAAATTTATTCGTTATTTGCAAACTGTTCGTTAACAGTTTGCAAAGCCTCTGACAGGTAGAGTGAATTATGTATCGACAAAAAGGAATGTTTTATGTGAGTGTTTTAGCAAATTTAAATTATCTCATTTGATGCCATTTTATGAGGCCTGGCGGTGTTGTAGTTATGTTGATTAACACCAGAAAGGCCAAGGGAACAAGGCTGATTAATCCCTTGAGAACGACTGTACGACTCTTTGGTGTATAATGGCTTTGACCTTTGACCTGACGTTTTAAATGGTTCGGTCAGGCATCGTGCCGTCGTGGTCAAGGGTACGTACCATCATGATCTGGAGTCGTACCATCTTGCTCAAGCGTCGTACCGTCGTGCTGAAGGGTACGTACCATCGTGATTTAGAGTCGTACCATCTTACTCAAGCGTCGTACCGTCGTGCTGAAGAGTACGTACCATCGTGATCTAGAGTCGTACCATCTTGCTCAAGCGTCGTACCGTCGTGCTGAAGAATCGTAGCGTCGTACCGTCGTGCTGAAGAATCGTAGCGTCGCTTTGTGGTCAAGGCTCTTACTGTGGCGCTAAGAGGTCTTACCGTGGTGCTGAAAAATCGTACCGTTATGCTCAAGGGTCGCAGTGTCGTGTTCAAGGGTATTGTTGCCGTGTCCAATGGTCGTACCGTCTGCTCAAGGGTCATACCGTCTGCTCAAGGGTCATACCGTCGTCCTCGAGGGTCTAAACGGGTAAATCACATGCTCTTCTATGTTATTAGCGACGTACCAAGTTATGACTGAACATGGTATGAAGCACAACACAGTTTGTTGTTGCTGTAAACAGTGGTTGCGAATTACATTTTTGTAAGCACACACACACACACACACACACATATAATTACATAAGTGTTCAGACATCACAAGGATTTACTAACAGAAGCTAAACTCGAGAACATCAGTGACGAAGGCTATGTTTTCTCTTGAACAAAGAACTGAAAAAAAATTGAAGGACGAACACTGAAACACAGGTCAAACCGTAAGTTAGAACTGTAAAAAGTGAACGTGTATGATGAAAGAAGTGAGACATACACCACCTTTAGAAACAGCGCACCCGGGGCTAACTCCACCTCGTTAACACGAAAACTACCAAGTTTCTACAAGGGGCAATGATGATAAAATTTCCACTGCACTTACAATACAAAATTTCAACTATATTCACTCACAACATCTCAGACCCTTGTGGCCATATCTTCACATATTCCTCTAGCATCTTACTCAGCATGTTTGCTGTGGTCACAATCGCTGCCCGACCTCACCTCACCCAATGTGTTTGCTGTGGTCACAACCGCTGCCCGACCTCACCATATTCAGTATGTTTGCTGTGGTCACAACCGCTGCTCGACCTTACCACATTCAGTATGTTTGCTGTGGTCACAACCGCTGCCCGACCTCACCACATTCAGTATGTTTGCTGTGGTCACAACCGCAGTTCGACCTCACCACATTCAGTATGTTTGCTGTGGTCACAGCCGCTGCTCAACCTCACCACACTCAGCATGTTTGCTGTGGTCATAACCGCTGCACGACCTCACCACACTCAGCATGTTTGCTGTGGTCACAACTATGAAGTAAGATGGTATAAACTCAAGAATGGATGGTCTACAATGGTTCCATCTCCTACTGCATGTTGTACTAATCAGACGACAGAGCCTCGGGGACCATCTCGTTCTGAATTTCACTTCACCACAGTAAAGCGATTGTTGTCTCACCTGTTAGTTATCTCAGATATGATTGTCATCCCCTGGGCGAAGCCACACCAGAATTGTCCGTGTTCACTTTGCACGCTGATCCTCCCGTTGATCAAGGTTGCTTGTTTGGCTGTCGGTTCTCACCTGTTGTATCTGGATGCCTCCACACACCACGCATGAGTTACCTTTTCTACTAACAGGGATAAATGTGTCTTACTGTGGATACTTCTGGGACATCCCGAGGATGCCAGTCTCCCTCAGCTAAGTTTCCCTCATCGCCACAGAACGAAACCGACTCCCGTCATCAGGCATTAATTAATAGCACGAGATTCCTGCCAGAACTGAGACAGCACCGTCACTGCCGATGCTCCCAGCTAACGTCACATTGATCTACATTTGTATGCACATGGTAGTGACCTCCTCCCTGCGATGTGAGTACATACCTGCCTCAATTATGGCCATGATTCTCAGGGCGCCGCAACGTGTGTTTGTTTATGCTCGGTCCCCATGATCACGGCCGACACATCAATCTTCAGAATCTTTCCAATCCGCCTCTCTTACAAGAAGAGAAGAAAAAAATGTATACCAAGGAATCTATGCATTCATGAAAGCCACTAACTTCAAAATAGTTAGATCTATTGTGATAGATTGATAAATCTAACATACCTCGAATTAATTCCCGGCAAAAGGAAAGGATGAAGTTCACACCAAGATCCATAATTTCAGATCCAACAAAACAAGAGAAAACTTGGTAAATCGTGGCCAGGAACACGAGTTAGATATATGGACACACATCGAGAGGATCCAGGAAAACTGTTCTACCACGCCACTCCCTCACGTGGGTGTATAACTTAACAGCGTGTTATTTATGGGAGGGACAGTGTGGCCCAGGCGAGAGGCCGCAATACCTAACGTCCGGTTATGGCTGCGTCCTTCTGTAAAGTGTCTCTATGTCAGTATGAGGAGGTAAGGTATAAGGACATACTCTGCGTTCTCCTTTCTTTTTTTTCATCCTGAGTATGACTGCTCATATACTTTTTTCTGTATATTTGTACTCCTATGAATACTTCGACATACACCTACATACATACACACCTACCTATCTATCTGTGCAGAGGCTGTCCTTACAGAATATCTTTCCTATGAATCTTCTTTAAAGATTTATCCACTCGGCTTATATACGTCTCATTACAGACTTCTATCCCATCATAAGGAATTGTCACCTCTTACTAGTACTTTGAAGCATCTTGATATTTATGTTGCTCTCAAATAGGAAGACACCGTAGGGAACTCCTTGATTAAGAACAGCCCATCATCAAATGAAAAGTCAAGTGACTATTCTCCTCCATGTAAAGTCTGTAATAAGATGTCTATAGGTCGAACAAGTAAGAGTTTATTGGAAAGGATTTAACAGCACAACTCTTCCGTAAGAAAAACCTGGAAATCAAAATCAGTATCCAAACATAGATTTGTCACATTCAATGAACTGATGGAGTCACAAATCTTTACCTTTTGTCTCACTTATAGAAAGGCTTATTGTTGAATCCTCCCTTATCAAAGTTAACAGCACCATAAACATAAGTTGAGGAATGTATAGATTACATAATATCGTAATGGAACCTCTGCTGAAGTTTGGGAAAATTAAGAAAGCAGCAGCTGACCTGCCATCCTTTGCCAGGTAGAGGGACGGTTCACCTTACCCTGCTGGTCAACCTTTCCATGTTTTTTACATCAACTGTTCCTTGTTCCAGAGCCGAGGTGAAGTCTGGCTATGTATATATTTTTCTTGTTCATGTTGAATATACTAATGCATCTATATATGTTTTGTCATGCATACCCACCATTTCCTGCGATAGCGAGGTGGCGTCAAGAACAGATGGCTGAGCCTTAGGGGGAAAAATCCGCACTTGGCCCGCTTCTCTGTTCTTTCTTTTGAAAAAGTAAAAACTGGAGGGGAGGATTTCCAGCCCCCCGCTTTCACTCCTTTAGTCATCTTCTGCGACACGCAGGGAATACGTGGGAGTATTCTTTCTCCCCTATCCCCAGGGATAACACATATACATATATCGTGTTTCACTAATCCCCGTGAACTCATAGGAATATATATATATATATATATATATTCATTATTCATTATACTTGATTGCCGTTTCCCGCGTCAGTAAGGTAGCGCCAGGAAACAGACGAAGAACGACCCATTAACTCATATACGCATATACATACATAAAAGCACATGCACGTAGATATACTTACATGTACATACATAT
>JAUUDZ010052973.1:0-21026 GCA_032361705.1 Panulirus versicolor | reverse complement strand
TTAATCAAGGAAAACATCTTCATATCACCCAAAGCAAACAGACCTTCACCACACCCTTGACAAACCTAAATCCAATGTACCCTCAGTCAACATATCATTTCATCCTTGGCAAGTGAATCTTCAGAGCAACTTCAGTAATCTTACATTCAATTCACCTTCAAAGATGCATCTTTACCTTGACCTCAACGAAAGCATCTTCACTAGACCCTTGACCAAACCCATAAGATTCAGGTCAAATTCATCTTCACTATATTCTTATCTTCAGTATATCTTTGACATCACTGGACTTTGAAATGAAAATCATGGGTCAGGACAACTTCATCTTCACTGCACTCTCAACACTACTGGCCTTTGACATGACCCATTAATCATGTCAAATGTATCTCCACTACATCGTCATCTTTATTATATTCTCAGATTCACTACACTACATTTTCACCTTCAACACCGGTGGCTTTTGACCTGTTCATAAGCCCTCATTGAGTAAAGATGCACTTGATTCGACCATTGTGGTTCAGATCTAATGCTCTCTCATTATGTTTCAGGCTAGGAGCCTGATTATTAGAAAGAAAGAAAATTATAATGAAAAATGAAACGGCTAAAACAATAATGTTTCTCTCCAGTGAAAGGAAACATAAAAATGTACTTATTTTACCAAAAAGAGATTCCATATTAATCCCATGTGAAATCTACATAAGAGGAATTGCAGCAGTGCTTTGATTATCAGGTATGCAATAAAACATCTTTCACAATTTAACATAAATCAAGACTGGAAAAAAACACTCAATAATGGCAGCTTGTGCATCAGATCTCATACAAGATGAATCACAGAGAAAAACTCACTCTGAAAGTTGGAGAGGATTGTTTTTCTGGTGATTAACTTCTTAATTTAATAGAAACCTTAACTGGTGCAGCTATATTGGCTTGATTATACTACTTATTTCATGTACATATGCATGTACAAATATTCATCTGGATGGCAATGTTGTATCCTAAATTATCCCTTTCAAATCTGATTTACTAATTTATAACATACCATGTGAATAAATACAGCTCTGTCCAAAATTTAATCATTATGGCATGAGAGAGTCATTTAAAAAAAAAATGCCATTCAAGATACAATATGCACCAAAGACTGAAGAAAACACAGTGTTTAGCATAATACGAATACGATACCTATAATATCTTTTCCATCAAGGAATTTTCTTGTATAGATGATTATGGAATGACTAATAGGGTCTTTGTTTTCTATCAATTTCTTGTACACCTGTGTACAGAGGAATGAGATTATCAAAGAAAGTAGCTAAACATGATAACAAATATATGAAAGCTAGCTATAGTAGTGGTGTTTGCTGGGAAAAAAACAGCCAGACATATGATCATTTTAAGCATGCTTACAACCTGATTACAGCCATTTCATACATCTGTGGCTGTTTCCATATTCTAATCTTCCTGACTGACCAAAAATATAAACATTTCATACCACACAAACTTGCCTTTTATAATTTTCTGGGGTAGGCAAATTCTATAAAATTACAACTAAGGCCAAACAAAAATAAAACACTCCTTGAAGAACAAATAGCCATATCAGCCACGTTAAACTCAGTTTTTTCAGCATATAAAATCTTGCATGACTAACAAACCTGTTAATTACATGATGCCTTTTCTCTATAGATATCTTCACTTATCGAGACCAAAATGGGACAATTATTTTCATTATTACACTGTAAAATATGAAATACCATATTAAGTATTCAAACTTCTTCCACAGAATACCTTCGTATGTGATTAATCTCTACCAACCTGACTGACTGCAACACAACTGTCAAAGGTCTCATACACACCACCAGAGTGTCACTCAAGCTCGCTGATGCACCATGCAAACTGGTCAGTAAAGGCTTAACTACATTGCTCATGAAAGGACGCACAAGATATTCTACAATCAATGTCAAGGTGTCAACCAATAGAGGCCTTACCACACCCTGAAGAAGGAACCTGAAAAGCAGAGGATTTTTAGATGAAGGTAATAGACATACAACTAAAAAAATTAACAAGCACTTTATAGTAGTATGGCCTAACAGTAAAAGGTTGAAGGTTATAAGTTACTCACAAAAAGCTAGCTTTGAGCCTGTGAGAAGAATGTTATTAAGCTAGACTCCTCACTTGCTCTCATTTAGTTCTCCCACAGGAAGAACTCACTACTACATATGTTACAGTCATGCTAAGTGAATGTTAAAAAACTAATAAGAGTGTGTCATGACGGCATTCATAGAAACCAGCTTTAAAATTATTCTAATCACCTGTAAAGTTAAAACTTACTCATGTAATGAGCTATTGGTATGAAATCACACCACTAAAATACTTGCTTCTCAGTCTGGGATCCTAAAGGTCATCAGGATGTGACCTAACCTTCATGAGGGATGCTGGGCCAGATAACAAGATAAGAGAAAATAAGGAGTCTGCCACACATGCTTTTCACAGTCTCAAAGGCAACTTCTTGATCAAATTTCCTCACTCATCCTCACCACATTTCTCTTTATCAAAGAACTCTTCAGCATAGGAGGATTTACTTGCTAAGAAAATAACTTGAAGTAACAAACAGATTAATTTCTCCAATTCAATTCTCCCCTAAAGAGACTCTGCCATTAATGAAGTTCTAGTACACCTATATTTTGCAAAGGGTAAACATCTTCATAATGAGATAAATCATGCAAGTAATTATTCTTTAACACAAGCCCTGTTGGACTTTCAAAAGCCTTGTTATCTGATCATTTTGAAAGTTGAGCAATGACATGGTTTTAACTGTGGAATACTTTCTAAGACTATGAGCTTTAACGTAAATCCCTGCCTGGCAAATAATAACAGTTCTTCAAACCAGATGTGAAATTTTCACCATTGAACATGGAACAAATGTCTTGGAAATAACATTAAGTTTCTTTGTCCAAATATCAACAGTATTTTTCAATTACTATCATAATGCAAAAACTGGGCAATGCATATCATAAGTTCCTGGAAAAACTTTCATGCTCCTATCTTATAGAATGATTCCTAAACATAGCAGGTCTAATGCTAGCCAAAAAGGTATAGACTTACATACAACTCATAAAATGAACCATATCTTCCAAAACCTACCAAGAGCAGGGTCTTCAGCATTAAAATCTTCCAAAGATATATCAATGCAAAACCTCCAAGTTGCAAGAAATCCTGCATATTATCTAAAGGCCATACAGGCTCCCTCCTAACAGTGTTTGACTCATGGGACTTGAATTGATCATTTTAAGTACCTAAATTAATTAGTCCCAAACTGAACTTGTTTATTTACAATTATGAAACAACCAAGCAAAAAAGAACTACCAATTAAATTCTACCATGTTACTTTTGTACCACAAATCATTTCAGTGATATCTATTGCCTTAGGTACACGAGGAACAAACTTACAGACCACCAAACATTCTCTAATAAGACCACTTATAAGGTGATCCAAGACTTCAGCCATTGACTAACATGCAGTATCCCTCTGACTACCAAGGATAGCTCCAGAGAGAGAGAATTTCCAGCTTCCTACACAACCTTGCATCTCTCAAACAATATCAGGAACTAAATATGGTTCAGTCCAAAAGAAGCTATCACTATCATCTGGTTGGACTAGCAGTCCTTTTTGCTCAAAATCATTCAAAAAAGCTTGAGGGGAGGAAATAGTCAAAAATATCTCAAATCAAACCACTTCAAACTAAATGCACCTGTATTGCCCACAAATGGGTCTGGGAAAGAGAACATATAAACAGGGAGCATATGACTGGTGATTAGCTCCTTACAAGCTCCTCATCATGCATTCTTTCCACATGCATAAAGCACCTCGAAGTATTACGTTTCACCCTCCCTGCCACTCTACAATTCATTCCTTTTGTATTTCCTGCCATACCACATCTTTCATGCAACCCCTCAATTCTTCCTTCATTTCCTCTGGTGATACCACATGCTCCTTTTAAATAGCTCATTCCACAACCTTGATTCTTGACCTGTGACTCATTCTATGTCCATGTCTTGGCAGCATAGTTCAGGATCAGGGGAACTATGCTGTCCCTTGATCTTTTCTTTATTTCTATACTTACAACAATACCCTTCATTATTCTACTCTGCTCTCTCCTTCATCTCTTACCTTAGCAAATGATGAAGGAATAAGGTGAAGCATGTGAAAGGAAAGGTAATCAAAGCAAAGGCTTCTCCCATTGCTCTACTAACAGCCTCCACATGTTTCTTTCCTGCAGATTCCACCAAAGATTCCCTCACAGTCAGTATGAGAGGTGGTGAGCTAAAGACAATGGTACTGAATTAGGCATTAATTATGGTATCATCTATTTCAGCTTTTATCAATATTATAGAGAATCTAAAACACATAATAAATATATGAAGCACAAAACATATAATGACATATGCAATTAGCATGTGTTTTTGCTATTGTTCTAATAGAATAGTGCACCTTTAAGTGTGCTGAACAATAACCTGCTCTGTAGTGAATCAGCTGTATAAACACATCACATCAGTGACTCTATACTTCAGATTAACATAAGGTCAAGGATAGACAACAGTTCAGGTCAACTAGACGTATCACCAATGTATGAAGAAACCACTCTCGGCATATCAAATGAACTACTACAACTAATGTTTTTGGAAAAAAAATTAACACACTGCCTATGTAGAAAGAACAAAAGAAGACAGATATGTTGGAAATGAAATACCTTAAGACAATAAGTGGTGTGAGTGGGATGATTGTGAGGAATGATTGCATAAGGGTGAGGTGTGATAGCATGCACAGTCTGAATGAAAGAGCTGACCAAGGTGTGCTGAAATGGTTTGGCATGGAGAGAGAGAGTGAGAAATGACTGACTCAAGGGATTTATGTGTTCAAAGTGTAGGTAGCACGGGGGAGGAACTTGAAAAAGAAATGGAAGGATGCACTGAAGGAGGCTCTGAAGTATCAAGGCCTGAACATTCAGGAGGGTGAGAGGTATGCATGGGAGAAAATAAATAGAAGCTTTGTAGCATAAGGGGTGCCTTGGGATGATCTAAGACATATGAAAAAGCCAGGGGACACAATGAAATGGTCTGCAGAACTTGGCTGTATATGAAGGGTTCTGGTTTTGAAATAAAATACATGACAGCTACAGAGTGGTTGTGAGCAAATGAGGCCATTGTTCAACTGTCCCTGCAAAAGAAAAAAAAGCAGAACAGGCAGAAAAATAGAAAAATGGCTAAATGATCTTCACACCATAAATGAGGAGCATGCACTGATAAAAAGAGAACTATCCTCCTCCTAAATAGGAGTGACAGGGCACCCATATGTGGCAGAAAATTTACAGTGGTGGGCAGGGTAACACTGTTTTTCTAATGGTCACTGACACTGCACAAGCAAAAACAAGCACTAATCAAAGTTTAGCTTCGGTGAAAGGAAAATGTAAAAGAAAAAGAACGCAGTTATAATCAGGATTCTGCAGGCGTCTGCAGACCTAACTCTTAAAAGTTGAATGGTTTTAGGAAGAAAAAGACAAAAGAAGAAAGAGAATTCCACCATTTAGCTGTTCAAGAGAAGGAGGTGCCTAAGTTTCCCCAAAGAAACAGTGGAAAACAGCAGACAGATATGTGCCTTCAGTTCAAGCCTTGGTGGAAAGAAAATGTGCAGACAGCTTATGAAAACAGCATCTATAATAAACTTGCAGAAAAGAAAGATAGTATTCACACTGTTGCACACAGATAGGAATTGTTGAAGAGTGATTGGGAATGGTGTCAAGAAATTTCATGAGATAAAAGGATTTTGATTTTACTCTCATTCTTAGAATGAAGGAGGACTAGCCACCCTAAATATGAAACTGTAGCTCACAAGAAAAATAATTATGGTACCTATACTAAAAACCCAGCTTTAAGAAAACAGACTTTGTAATGCCGATTATCTAAGATATCGCTGCAACATCCCTACAGCAGTTGGGAACTCGCACTTTCACGTTATCAGTCATGAAAGCAGATTGAGCAGATAGAAAATCAGAAGAAAAGAGAACCTTTCTCATTAACGTTATCAAGTCACTAAGGACAACATTCCTGGGCTCTGCCAGGAGGAAATAATACCATGAGCAAGAAGTCATCTTCAACAAGGTTGTAACACCATCAGTGAGTGAAAAGGAATGAAGCCCTTTCAAGGACCTTTCCACTCAATGGAGCTCACCTTACCCTGCTCCCACATGGAGCACTGCCTCAAAGCTGCAGAGGTCACAGAGTGTGTCCTAGGGTTACTTAACAGACAAGTAACTAAATAATTAACCAACCAATCAAGTAACCAACTAGGTAACTAACTGATCAACTATCAAAAAAGAATATCATAAAGATATCCAAAAGGCATACAAAAAAATCCTGAGCAAACCTATGAAAACAGTGGCAAGATACACTTAGTGCTCTATATCATATTACTTTGAAACAGATCATTGATTGGAGTGGTATAGTAAAAATAGGATAAAAACATGCAGTTAGAACTTACTCTTCTCTGCTAGTTAATACATGGTTTTCCGTGTTTGACACTGAATAAGATGCATCATGTGCAATTTCCCCTTTGTGGAAATTTGGATTCTGTGATGGCCTGGATGGTAACCGCTGTTTAGTAAGAGTCTGAGCTTCATTATAAACTGGACTTGCAATGTTAGACTGCATAACATCACCATCTGACACAGCATGCTGGTTTGCTACTGCCTGATCATCCCCTAAAATCAGAATATTCATTATTTCATCAATGTCCAAAAATTCTATTTTCATGAGAATTAAGAGAACACAACTGCATGTAAATATTGCAAGCCAATGAAAAGGATAAAGTATTTACACTCACATGAATGTTACTGATTTTTCTTATTTTGATAATGCATTCTTTTGCATTCCGATACAAAGTTTGGAGAAGGCAAGCTTTTTGTCCAACCAGAGCAAGTCAACCTATGCATGGCATACCTACCTACTTTCTACTCTCCTAAACAACCAATCCCACTAGTGTGCTAACCAATCACAGACCCTAAAACAAACTGCATAAACCATACACTTGTTACTTCCCATCCCTCTCCAAGTGACAGCTCAAACTGTAGGCCACTGGCACTCAGCAGACAGAATGAATCCTGAGCACAACACTTGATCAAAGATATCTATTCTATTCTACTTATAACACATTTTCATGAATAAATTCGAACTTTAAGTGAGGAGCACTAATTTGCATATGCAAATTATCAAAGCTGGGTTTGTTTGGTTTGCTAAGTGAGGGTCCCACTGCACTGACTGGATGTGACCAGCACTTAGATCCTTCAAGCCTGGTCAAATAGAGGAAAAGAATATAGCAGGTGAGATAATCATTTTCATTGTAATTCTTCCTTAAGCACCGAAGAAACATTTTCTTACACAGATTGTAACTGAATTAAAGACCTGGTAAAAGACTTATGCTTTGCTTTTGTAAATTATCAAATCTAGGCATGACCTGATGTAATATGCACACACCTGGTTTCAATTTCATTCTATGTGCTAACTTTCTCTCAACCCATCTGAATTGAAAAATTGTATCCTTATAAAATGGAAGCCATAAAAGATATTACTTTCTTACACATTGCCTTGAAATGACCTCACTGATACACTGTATCCCATGATCTATATATTCTATTTATTTCTGATAACATTTTTTTAAACTTTCATAGGCATGCAAAATTTCTTCTAAAAATTTTTTGTTATGAAACATTGCAATAAATCACAGAAAACCTCAACATATGACCCACAAATGGACATGCTTATTTAGTGAGGAAACAAGCAAAGCCATTATATTCTATCTTTATTCATTTAGTTATTTCAAAAATATATAAAGTCAGTTCATGCAAAACTCAACAAATACTTATTCTTCTTACTTATCATTTGGAAAATTTTACCAGTTAAATACTTGTGACAATTCTCTAATGCAATGATACGAAAAATAATCAGTATAAAAATGAGTTCTCAAAGTGACAATAAAAGGACACAGATGTGGAAAAACAAGAAATTGGGCACAAAGATGAGTAAATTATGAGATAACAAAAATGAAGGAGCACATGAGATTTGGAAGTTCTGTGTGCAGTAGGCAAGTGTGTGGGAAGAGGAAAAAATTGGCTTTTGAACTTGTGAAAGGCTAGCTTTTCCTACAGGAAAGGCAGGAAAGGCAAGTGAGCATGGAATACAGGAGTTCTTTACTCCCTTTGAGACAGTACTTAGGCAAAATCCCACAAATATATTGTGGTATTCCATCATCTACACCTGAAAGCAGATTCATCTTACATGACCCACTGGTTTCCACTGTTCCCTAGTTATAATGTCATGAATCTGAACCCATCATATAATAATGTATTATTCACCCAAACTTACTTCAGTGAGGCTACACTGCAGTTAGCAAAAGAGAGTGTTGAAGGAAGAAGGAACTAAAAGGAAAAAGTAAGGTTTGTTCACAGGACTACCCTTTATCAAGAAATAGCTTTTGGTGAATTCCTAACTGATTTTCTTTCCAACAGAATTCAGGCAGTTCTTTCCAACAGAATTCAGGCAGTAAGCAAGGGAAATTACAGCATCTCCAAGAGGAGAACAGCAAAGAACTCTTAAACTAAAGAAAAGAAGTGATAAACGATGCTTCAGTAGGATATGCCTAATAAAATCCCCAGAATCTATAGACAGTTGAAAAACTGTCTGCAGAAACCTCAAAACCCTACTCAAGGGGATGTGAAAGACAGTAATCAAAGGAAATCCTTTGAGATGCACAGTTTGCACAACATAAAACTTTGCAACTATTGGCCAGAGATGTAAAATGTCCTGTGTATTTTTGAAGTCTATGCACTTTTCATATCTATGTTGAGAATGTACCTTATCTTTTTCTCTATTTCACATTGGGGTTAAGAGGTTAAAAGGACTTCCCTACTTCTAGGAGTCACTAGCCTTACAGACATCTCAAAATTAACTCCCTTCACCTTAGGTGTGCATCGAATTGAAAGTTTCTAGGCTTTATGCACCTTGTCAATTTTTATATTAAGAACAAAAGACTGGTTTTCTTTGACAGTAAAAGAGGATAGGTAAAGAAACCAACTTTTCCAGGTCTAGGAGTGGCTAACCAAAACATACGATGGGTTACAGAATCTGCAATGATACCCTGACTATGGAAAGCATTATTAGAACACACCAACAAAGTGCTGCTAAACTCTAAGCACCTTGTCATTTTTGCTACAAAGGGCAATGCATTTTGGGTTTCCTCTGCATCTAGTAAGTCTGGTAAGAGAAATAAACCAATTCCCCTGACTCAAAGAGTGGCTAACTACATTGTTTGAATTCCACCATATAACAGCGATGAATGAAACAACCTGCTGTGATGCAATGACTGTAAGAAACACTAATATCAAGCAATGTTTGCAGAATCCCATATTAGTCTCCCTATTCACATCTTAGACAGACAGCTGTCGAGCAAACAGTCCCAACACTAATAAAACAGACTATCACAAAAAACATGTGAAAGGAAGAATGTAATTACCTATACTATTAAGCACTTTTTCCTGTACCATCAAAAGAACGAAAGCCAAGCACAATTATGCACAGCAAAAAATGTGAACAAACAGGAAAGGGACCCTACACAACAGGGTCAGACAGAGGCCATTGTCTCCACTATGTTGTGGAAATCTTAGATGAGACTGATCAGAACATGAATCACATGAAAAAAAAAGTTAAACTATGAACCAGCAGGCAAAGGAAAATAATGATGAAGAATCATAATAATTTGAAACAACTCATAAGGGGAGCCATCAAGAAAAGCAACAATTTCTTACATGGAACATTGGTTATGGTAATAATCACTTTCACTTCTGGTTGGTAAAACAATGGTACATATGAAGGGCAATTGGTTAAAGTAACAATTTGTCAGGAAATGTTAAGGTCTATAACAATGCTTGTAAAGAAGTTTGGAAAAAATTCCATTCCTGAAATCATGTGGAAAGCTAATGGTCTGTGTGAAGAACTGCTAGATGATAACCATCCATGTAAGGGACTGTCAGAATGATACAAGTCCAAAAGGGGAGCCATTCGAACAAGAAATGATCCTTCTAAACAAATGTTTGGAAAGTAATAGTAAAATTAGGGACTGTTTGAAAAACCAATGGTCCATTGCAGGGACAAATTTAACAGTCCTGGTCTGGGCCACTGAGGCAGGAAGCAGTCTGTAAAGGAACCACTAGAAACATACAAGTTCCACAAAGAAACCAAGGGTGAGACAAAAGTCACCTTCTAATGGAATTATCCAATAGCTAGGGAAGAGGTCAACCTGGCATGCAACTTAACTTGACTTCAATAACATATAACAGAAGCACCATATTGTTAAATCTCCTCTGAAAAACACTCTTCTAGAAAGAGGTTCTTGATAAATGTTAGAGTAATCACCTTCTGACATCACAGGTACAAACGTTTCTGGTAAAAAAAAAAACATGGTATGAATTGCACTCAGTGCAGGAACAAGGGTAATCAAAGATGTCACGATTATGAATGAAACTTGCTTGATCTTTGTTACAGAACAAAGAATAACTACTGATGAATGTGGTGCAGTGGCCTTAGCCTGAAAAGAAGATATGCATGGACAAAAAAAAAAAAAAAAAGAAAATTCCAACGAGTTAAAGTCTACCACTTCTGTCAACATAAAATTCAAAACAACCTCCTATGCAATGAACCTCTGTGGCATTGTTATTAGCACTGCTTAATGTGATTCACTTTTGGGCCATGTGAGTTCGAAGTTTGGACATAGCAGTTGGTTCCATCTGTTCATCATCTCCTCAGGGCTGATTGATAAATGGGCATCTGGCTAAGGCATGGGAAAATGTGTTTGTAGCAAATCTGAGATGGCAATGGTAGGGCACATAACTGCCTAGGTCATCTTGGCCATCACAAAAGAAAGTCAGTATAGAAGGCTAAGAAAAGGAGTGGGAACTAAGGCTTTCAAATCTACATGATAGCATTCATAGCTATGCTATGATAATGGAATTGCAATATCCAGGATTTGGTTCCTACCTGTCACAGCAAACAAAATTGACAAATAAAAAATAAAGGGAACAGCTTTTGGAAACACCACATACTATGTATAAATAAAAGATGATCTGTTCATTGCATGCACATATCCTATATATCTACAAAAACTGAGAGTTAAAAAAATCACACTAGTGTATAATCATAAGAACCAGGCTAGGTCCACAGTCCATAAGAACCAGGCTCGGTTTACAGTCCACAAAAGTTGAGCTGCAAGCAGCCATTTAATACTTTGTTCTCAGTACCTTTGGAACCTTAGCTCAAGAGGATGAGTAAAAGCAAAGGAAACATTTAAAAATCAAAGCTTACTAACTATGAAAATATTCAAAGTTCCTGAAAAATGGTCATATTAAACCTTTTGTCAACAAACTGTTAGAATAAAAGCTTATGGGTAAAAAAAAAAGACACATCAACTTTCTCCACTGGTCATGTCCTGAAATTATCTAGTTCAGTTCAAGATTAAAAGAAATAACTACAATTCGCAGGACCAGGCAGACCTATAATTTGTAGGAACAGGCAATGTGTGAATTTTGTAATTTCAAGGATCTTAGAAATATAAGTCCGCAGACTATGGTTTGAATATACCTAATGAAAGTCTAAATATTCACTTTGAATACGTATTAACATATACTAAATAAAAAGTTTAATAAACATTTCAGTACAGTATATACCCAAAATATGCCTTGTTAAACTTCCTAAAAGTAGTACAGGTATGTAGACTATGGCAGACTTTGGCAGTTGCTTGTAATTCTCAGAACAGCAGGTCTTGCATTTCATTCACCTCAGGAGTTGGTGACAATGTGCAGGGAAGTTTATCAAACATAAGCTCAAGATCAGTGGAAGATACACAGATAATGGGCTTGGAGTTGCATTATTTGCTTATGTTTACAGTTCTCGTACGGTCAACAACTGTGAAGTTGACGCAACAGGAAAGAGTGGAGGCAGTTCTTACATATCAACCATTGTAGAAATTGATGATAATGAGCAAAGATAAGCCCTGGCTAGTTAGTATCAAGCAAAGGTGAAGAAATTGGAATTGCTCTTCTTGGATATTTACAATGCTTTGAAGCCCAACTATATATTTCTTCAAGTCATTTGCTTTAAAACTTTGATCTTTCATTGATAAATCTATCCCGGAAAAGGTACACACTTATTATTCCTTGCTAGGTGATGAACCTACTATTCTCCACAAGCCATGAGTATTCTTCCCCAATCATCATCAAATGATCAATTATGACCTCTTGCAAGGTCATTCACTAACGTTGTTGTCATGTTTGTCTTTTATGGGGTGCATAACCATGCTGACAATCTCCTCATCTGCCATCTAGGAGACTCTAGATGCTTCACATTTGTAATTAATCTATTTCAAAATGTCATCTTCACAGAAATCCTTAGTACTCGTCAAGCTGCCATGTAATGAGCACAGGATTCATCAAGCTGCAATGTGATGAGAAGAGGACTCGCCCAGCTGCCATGTGAGGAGCACAGGACTAGTCAAGCTGCCATGTGATGAGCACAGGACTCGTTGAGCCGCCAGGTGATGAGCACAGAACTCGTCGAGCTGCCATGTGATGAGTACATTAATCGTCAAGCCACCAAATGATAAAAAAAGTATTCGTTGAACATCCATGTGATGAGCATAGGATTCGTCGAGCTGGCATGTGATGAACACAGTACTCGTCAAGCTGCCATGTGATGAACACAGTATTCGTCGACCTGCCATGTGATGAACACACGACTCATGACGCTGCCATGTGATGAACACATGACTCTTCACGCTACCATGTGATGAACACACGACCCGCAAAGCTGCCATGTGATGAACACAGTATTCGTCGACCTGCCATGTCATAAGCACAGGACCCGTCAAGCTGCCATGTGATGAGCACAGGACTCGTCGAGCTGCCATGTGATGAGCACAGGACCAGTGAAGCTGCCATGTGATGAACACAGAACTCGTCATGCTGCCATGTGATGAACACAGTATTCGTCAACCTTCCAAGTGATGAGCACATTACTCGTCAAGCTGCCATTTGATGAGCACAGGACTCAACAACATGCCATGTGTTGAGCACATTACTCGTCAAACTACATTATGATGAGCACAGGACACGTCAAGCTACCATGTGATGAGCACAAGACTCGTCAAGTTCCCTTGTGATGAGCACAGGACTCGTCACGCTTTCATGTGATGAGCACACAACTCGTCACGCTACCATGTGATGAACACATGACTCGTCACATTACCATGTGATAAACACACGACTCGTCAAGCTTTCATGTGATGAACATAGTATTCGTCTACCTGCAATATCATGAGCAAAGGACTCATTAAACTACCATTTGATGAACACAGTATTCATCAAGCAGCCATGTGATGAGCACAGTACTCATCTTGCTGCTATGTGATGAACACAGGCTCGTCAAGCTGTCTGTGATGAGGACAGGACTCGTCGAACTGCTATGTGATGAGCAGAGGACTAGTGAAAATGCCATGTAATGAGCAAGGTACTCGTCAAGCTGCCATGTGATGAGCACAGAACTCCTAGAGCTGCCAAGTGATGAGCACAGGACTCGTCGAGCTGTCATGTGATGAGCAGAGAACTCGTCAAGCTGCCATGTGATGGAAAAGCATTCGTCGACCTGCCATGTGATGAGCAGAGATATCGTCGAGCTGCTCTGTGTTGAATACAGTACTTGTGAAGCTGCCATATTATGAACACGGTATTAGTCGACTTGCCATGTAATGAGCTCAGGACTCGTCGAGCTGCCATGTGATGAACACAGCATTCTTCGACCTACTATGTGATGAACAGAAGACTCGTCGACCTGCCATGTGATGAACAGAGTACTCGTCAAACTGCCATGTGATGAGCACAGTACTCGTCAAGCTGCCATGTGATGAGCACAGGACTCGTCACAATGCCCTGTGATGAACACATGACTCGTCACGCTACCATATGATGAACACACGACTCGTCAAACGGGCATGTGATGAACATAGTATTCGTCGACCTGCCATGTCATAAGCACAGGACTCTTGAAACTACCATGTGATAAAAACAGGACTTCTGGGACTGCTATGTGATGAGATAGGACTAGCCAAGCTGCCAAGTGCTGAGTACAGGACTCGTCGAGCTGCCACGTGATGAGCACAACTCGTCACGCTGCCATGTGATGAACACAGTATTTCTCGACCTGTCATGAGATGAGCACAGTACTCGTCAAGCTGTCATGTGATGAGCACAGTACTTCTCGAACTAACAAGTGATGAGCACAGGACTCATCAAGCTACCATGTGATGAGCATAGAACTCGTCAAGCTGCCATGTGATGAACACACACTCGTCATTCTGCCATGTGATGAGTAGAGGACTCATCATTCTAAGATGTGATGAACATATGACTCGTCAAGCTGCTATGTCATGAACAGAGCATTTGTCGACCGGCTCTGTGATGAGCAGCAGGCTCGTTGAGCTGCCATGTGATGAACAGAGTACTCGTCAAGCTGCCATGTGATGAGGACAGTACTCGTCGAGCTACCATGTGATGAACACATAACTCGTCACGCTGCCATGTGATGAACACAGTATTCGTCGACCTGCCATGTGATAATCAGAGTTCTCGTCAAGATGTCATGTGATGCGCACAGTACTCGTCGAACTACCATGTGATGAGCACAGGATATCGTCAAGCTACCATGTGATGAGCAGAGGACTCGTCAAGTTGCCATGTGATTAGCATAGGACTCGTCACGCTGCCATGTGATGAGCACAGGACTCATCACGCTGCCATGTGATGAACACATGACTCGTAACACTACCATTTGAGAAACACACTCCTCGTCAAGCTGCCATGTGATGAACATAGTATTCGTCGACTTGCCACGTCATGCACACAGGACTTGTCGAGCTGCCATGTAAATGGACACAGGACTACTCGAGCTGCCATGTGATGAGCACAGGACTCGTCGAGCTGCCACGTGATGAGCAAAGACCTCGTCAAGCTGCCATGCGATGAACACAGTAT
Organism: Panulirus versicolor; assembly: GCA_032361705.1. Classification (NCBI taxonomy): domain Eukaryota; kingdom Metazoa; phylum Arthropoda; class Malacostraca; order Decapoda; family Palinuridae; genus Panulirus; species Panulirus versicolor. Next base: position 5,910 of record JAUUDZ010052973.1, on the reverse strand, counting down.
TCGTCAACCTCCCAGGTGATGAACACAGTACTTGTCGGGATGCCTTGTATGAGCACAGGACTCATTGAGCTGCAACGTGATGAGCTCAGAAAACGTCGAGATTCCATGTGATAAGCACAGTATTCATCAAGCCGCCATGTGGTGACAACAGTATTCGTCGAACTGCCATGTGATGAGCACAGGACTCGTCGAGCTGGCATGTGATGAACACAGTACTCGTCAAGCTGCCATGTGACGAACACAGTACTCGTCGTCCTGCCTGGTGATGAGCACAGGACTCGTGACGCTGCCCTGTGATAAACACATGATATTTCACGATACCATGTAATGAACACACGACTCATAATGCTGCCATATGATGACCACAGTATTCATCGACCTGCCATGTCATGAGCACAGAACCCGTCACGCTAACATGTGATGAACACATGACTAGTCGAGCTGCCATGTGATGAGCACAGAGCTCGTCACGGTGCCATGTGATGAACACATGACTCGTAACAACACCATTTGAGAAACACACTACTCGTAAAGCTGCCATGTGATGAACAATGTATTCGTCGACCTGCCATGTCATGAGCACAGGACTCGTCAAGCTGCCAAGTAAATGACCCCAGGACTACTCGAGCTGCTATGTGATGAGCAAAGGACTAGTCAAGCTGCGATCTGATGAGCGTATAACTCGTCCACCTGCCATGTGATGAGTACAAAACTCGTCATGCTGCCATGTGATGAGCACAGAAATCGTTACGCCGCCATGCGATGAGCACAGTATTCGTCGACCTGCCATTCCATGAGCACAAGACTCGTCAAGCTGCCATGTGATGAATACAGGACCACTCGAGCTACCATGTGATGAGCAGAGGACTCATCGAACTACTATGTGGTGAGCACAGGACTCGTGAAACTACCATGTGATGAGCACAGTGATCGTTAAGTTGCCATATGATGAGCGCAAGACTCGTCATGCTGCCAGTCGATGAGCACAGGAGTAAACTCGCTGCCATGTGATGAACACATGGCTCTTCACGCTACCCTATGAGGAACATACGACTTGTCAAGCTACCATGTGATAAACAGAGTTTTCCTCAACCTTCCATTTGATGAGCACAGTACTTGTCAAGCTACCATGTGATGAGCACAGTACTCGTCAAACTGCCATGTGATGAGCAGAGGACTCGTTGATCTACCATGTGATGAGCACAGGAGTATTCAAGATGCCATATGATGAGCAGTGGATTCGTCGAACTGCCATGTGATGAGCTGATGAGTACAGACCTCCTCAAGCTGCCATGCGATGAACACAGTATTCATCGACCTGCCAGGTGATGAATAGAGTACTTGTCGAGATGCCATGTGATGAACACAGTACTCATTGAGCTGCCACGTGATGAGCACAGGATTCGTTGAGCTGATATATGATGAACACAGTACTCGTCAAGCTGCCATGTGATGAACACAGTATTCGTTGACCTGCCATGTGATGACCACAAGACTCGTGATGCTGCCCTGTGATGAACACATGACTCTTCGCTCTACCATGTAATGAACACACGACTCATAAAGCTTCCATATGATGAACACAGTATTCGTCGACCTGCCATGTCATGAGCACAGGACCCGTCAAGCTAACATATGATGAAAAACTTACTAGTCGAGCTGCCATGTAATAAGCACAGGACTATTGAAGCTGCCATGTGATGAGCACAGTACTCGTCAAGCTGCCATGTGATGAGAGCAGAACTCCTAGAGTTGCCATATGATGAGCAAAGAACTCGTCATGCTACCATGTGATGAACACAGTATTCGTAGACCTGCCATGGGATGACCACAATGCTCGTGAAGCTGTCATTTGATGAGTACAGGACTCTACATGCTGCCATGTGATGAGAACAGTACTCGTTGAACTACCATGTGATGAGCATAGGACTGGTCAGGATCCATATGATGAGGACAGGAATCCTCAAGATGCCAGGTGATGAACAGAGGACTCGTCACGCTACCATGTGATGAGCACAGAACTTGTCACGCTGCCATGTGAGGAACACATTACTCGTCACGCTACCATGTGAACCCACGACTCGTCAAATTGCCATGTGACGAGCACGGTATTCGTCTACCTACCATGTCATGAGCACAGGATTCGTGAAGTTGCCATGTGATGAACACAGTATTCGTCGACGTGCCATGTCATTAGCACAGGACTCATCAAGCTAATTTGTGATGAGTAAAATACTCGTCAAGTTGCCATGTGATGAGCACAGGACTCGTCACGTTGCCATGTGATGAGCACAGGACTCGTCACGCTGCCATGTGAGGAACACATGACTCGTCAAGCTGCTACGTGATGAACACAGTGTTCGTCGACCTGCCATGTCATGAGCACAGGAATCGTCAAGCTGAACACAGTACTCGTCTAGAAGCCATGTGTTGAGGAGAGTACTCGTCAAGCTGCCATGTAATGAGCACAGGATTCATCAAGCTGCAATGTGATGAGAAGAGAACTCGCCCAGCTGCCATGTGAGGAGCACAGGACTAGTCAAGCTGCCATGTGATGAGCACAGGATTCGTTGAGCCGCCAGGTGATGAGCACAGAACTCGTCGAGCTGCCATGTGATGAGTACATTACTCGTCAAGCAACCAAATGATAAAAAAGTATTCGTCGAACATCCATTTGATGAGCATAAGATTCGTCGAGCTGTCATGTGATGAACACAGTACTCGTCAAGCTGCCATGTGATGAACACAGTATTCGTCGACCTGCCATATGATGAACACACGACTCATGACGCTGCCATGTGATGAACATATGACTCTTCACGCTGCCATGTGATGAATACAGCGACCCGCAAAGCTGCCATGTGATGAAAACAGTATTCCTCGACCTGCCATGTCATAAGCACAGGACCCGTCAAACTGCCATGTGATGAGCACAAGACTCGTCGAGTTGCCATGTGATGACCACAGAACTCGTCGAGCTGCCATGTGATGAGCACAGAACTTGTCAGGCTGCCATATGATGGACACAGTATTCATTAACCTGCCAAGTGATGAGCACATTATTCGTCAAGCTGCCATTTGATGAGCACAGGAGTCAACAACCTGCCATGTGTTTAGCACATTACTCGTCAAACTACCAAATGATGAGCACAGGACACGTCAAGCTACCATGGGGTGAGCACAAGACTCGTCAAGTTCCCTTGTGATGAGCACAGGACTTGTCACGCTTTCATATGATTAGCAAACAACTCGTCACGCTGCCATGTGATGAACACATGACTAATCACATTACCCTGTGATAAACACACGACTCGTCAAGCTGTCATGTGATGAACATAGTATTCGTCTACCTGCAATATCATGAGCACAGGATTCGTCAAGCTACCAAGTGATGAAAACAGTACTCGTCGAGCAGCCATGTGATGAGCACAGTATTCATAGTGTGATGTGCTATGTGATGAGCAGAGACTCGTCAAGCTGCCATGTGATGAGGACAGGACTCGTCGAGCTGCTATGTGATGAGCACAGGACTAGTGAAGATGCCATGTAATGAGCAAGGTACTCGTCAAGCTGCCATGTGATGAGCACAGGACTCCTAGAGCTGCCAAGTGATGAGCACAGGACTCGTCGAGCTGTCATGTGATGAGCAAAGAACTCGTCAAGCTGCCATGTGATGGACACAGTATTCGTCGACCTGCCATGTGATGAGCAAAGATATCGTCGAGCTGCCCTGTGTTGAACACAGTACTTGTGAAGCTGCCATATGATGAACACGGTATCAGTCGACTTGCCATGTAATGAGCACAGGACTCGTCAAGCTGCCATATGATGAACACAGAATTCTTCGACCTGCTATGTGATGAAGAGAGACTCGTCGAGCTGCCATGTGATGAACAGAGTACTCGTCAAACTGCCATGTGATGAGAACAGTACAAGTCAAGATGCCATACGATGAGCACAGGACTCGTTACAGTGCCATGTGATGAACACATGACTCATCACGCTATCATTTGAGGAACACACGACTCGTCAAGCGGCCATGTGATGAACATAGTATTCGTCGACCTGCCATGTCATAAGCACAGGACTCTTCAAGCTGCATTTGATGAAAACAGGACTTCTGGGACTATATGAGGAGATAGGACTAGCCAAGCTGCCAAGTGCTGAGCACAGGACTCGTCACGCTTCCACGTGATGAGCACAGAACTCGTCACGCTGCGATGTGATGAACACAGTATTCCTCGACCTGCCATGAGATGAGCACAGTACTCGTCAAGCTGTCTTGTGATGAGGACAGTACTTCTCGAACAAATAAGGGATGAACACAGGACTCATCAAGTTACCATGAGATGAGCAAAGAACTCGTTTAGTTACCAAGCGATGAGCACAGACTCGTCATTTTGCCATGTGATGAGCAGAGGACTCATCATACTGCCTTGTGATGAACACATGACTCGTCAAGCTGCTTTGTGATGAACAGAGCATTCGTCGACCTGCTATGTGATGAGCAGAAGACTCGTTGAGCTGCCATGTGATGAATAGAGTACTCGTCAAGTTTCCATGTGATGAGGACAGTACTCGTCGAACTCCCATGTGATGACCACAGAACTCGTCACGCTGCCATGTGATGAACACAGTATTAGGTAGACCTTCCATGTGATAATCACAGTTCTCGTCAAGCTTTCATGTGATGAGTACAGAACTCGTCGAACTACCATGTGATGAGCACAGGATATCGTCAAACTACCATGTGATGAACGGAGGACTCGTCAAGTTGCCATATGATGAGCGTAGGACTCGTCACGCTGCCATGTGATGAGCACAGGACTCGTCGAGCTGTCATGTGATGAGCAGAGAATTGGTCAAGCTACCATGTGATGGACAAAATATTTGTCGACCTGCCATGTGATGAGCAAAGATATTGTTGAGCTGCCCTGTTTTGAACACAGTACTTGTGAAGCTACCATATGATGAACACGGTATCAGTCGACTTGCCATGTAATGAGCACAGGACTCGTCAAGCTGCCATGTGATGGACATAGCATTCTTCGACCTGCTATGTGATGAACAGAAGACTCGTCGAGCTGCCAAGTGATGAACAGAGTACTCGTCAAACTGCCAAGTGATGAGCACAGTACTCGTCAAGCTGCCATACGATGGGCACAGGGCTCGTCACGGTGCCATGTGATGAACACATGACTCATCACGCTACCATGTGAGGAACACACGACTCGTCAAGCGGCCATGTGATGAACATAGTATCCGTCGACCTGCCATGTCATAAGCACAGGACTCTTCAAGCTGCGTGTGATGAAAACAGGACTTCTGGGACTGCTATGTGATGAGTTAGGACTAGCCAAGCTGCCAAGTGCTGAGCACAGAACTCGTCACGCTACCATGTGATGAACACAGTATTAGGTAGACCTTCCATGTGATAATCACAGTTCTGGTCAAGCTTTCATGTGATGAGTAAAGTACTGGTCGAACTACCATGTGATGAGCACAGGATATTGTAAAGCTACCATGTGATGAACAGGGGACTCGTCAAGTTGCCATATGATGAGCATAGGACTCGTCACGCTGCCATGTGATGAGCACAGGACTCGTCAAGATGCCATGTGATGAACACATGACTCGTAACACTACCATTTGAGAAACACACTACTCGTCAAGCTGCCATGTGATGAACTCAGTATTCGTCGACTTGCCACGTCATGCACACAGGACTCGTCGAGCTGCCATGTAAATGAACACAGGACTTCTCGAGCTGCGATGTAAGGAGCACAGGACTCGTCGAGCTGCCACGTGATGAGCATAGATCTCTTCAAGGTGCCATGTGATGAACACAGTATTCGTCGACCTGCCAGGTGATGAACACAGTACTTGTCGGGATGCCGTGTGATGAGCACA
>JAUUDZ010052962.1:0-10445 GCA_032361705.1 Panulirus versicolor | reverse complement strand
GTGAGAGAGAGAGAGAGAGAGAGAGAGAGAGAGAGAGAGAGAGAGAGAGAGAGAGAGAGAGAGAGAGAGAGCCTATTGAATCAAGTGCTTCATGCCAGATCAGAAGGTAGTTGACTTAATGAACCAGTCTACTTCACATGAAGTCAACAAAGCTCTTGATAATGAGGGCAATAGTCCCTCTGAGTCTGTTCAGTTCACCCGAGGCAAATGGGACTCGTTAAGTGGGAGATTTTAACCTCTTAACCTCATTTGTTTGTCTAATATGAACTTTGTAAGTGAAGAGAATCAGGTGATTACTTTTACGTAAACCTTATCATCGTAAAGCTACTTACGTAATCTGCATTCAACATAGTTCCTTCATATACCTTATTTCATTCACCCACAAATGAACGAAGAGCTCTTTCTGCAATCCTTGGTTTCGTCTCACAATGAAGTGGCGAGGGGTTTCTGTCAAGAGAGCATGGCATGTACGCGAGTAGGAAGAAAGGAGTGTGAGTGATTCCAGGTGAAGGTGGCTCAATGACAAGGACATGATGTCACTATGGCTGTTTAATCTCTTTATGAATGGGATGATGGGGGATGCATATGAAAGATTCTTGGAGAGAGGAGCATGTGTACAGTTTACAGGGGTGTGTGGTGTGGGGGGTGCAAGCCAGTTGTTATTTGCTGTTGACAGAGCAATGGTGGCAGATTCAAGTCAGAAACTACAGAAGTTGGTGTCTGCATATGGGAGAAAGTTGAAATTAAAAGTAAAGAAGAGCACAGTTATTAGATTTAGCAGTGCAAAGAAACAGGTTAGCTGGGTTGTGAGTTTGAATGGAGGAAACCTAGAGGATGAGAAGTGTTTCAGTTACCTAAGAGTAGATGTGGCAACAGGTGGAATAATGGAAACTGAGAGACTTAGGGTGGGTAAGGGGGTGAAGGTTCTGGGAACATTGTGGAATATGTGGGAATAAGTCACTATCGGACGTGTTTGAAGGTGTAGTTGTACTGATGATGTATGCATACGAGGCATGGGCCATATAGATGAAAATGTTGACAGAAGAGGGTGAATGTGTTGGAAATGTTTGAGGACAACATGTGGTGTGAGGGGGTTGATCATGTAAATAATGATAGAGTAAGAGAGAGGTGTGGTAATGAGAGTATAGTCAAGAGACCTGGAAGGGGTGTGCTGAAATGGTTGGGAGATAAATAGAGAATGAGTGAGGGGGAGGTTGACAAGGGGGACATGTATGTCAGAAGTGGAGGGTACACAGAGAAGGGGCAGAACAAATTGGGAGATGAAAAGATAGTGGAAAAGATTTTGAGTGTTCAGAGCCTGAATATACAGGAGGATGAAAGTCATGCACGGGATAGAGTGTATTGGAGTGCTCTGATATACAGTGGATGCACTGTATATACAATGATGCACTGACGGGATTGAACCAAGGCATATGAGCATCTGTGAGAAGCCACAGAAATGTCTGTAGGACCTGGTTGTGGATAGGGGACTGTGGTTTCAATGCATTAAATAGGAGGCCTTTTGTTCATTTGTTCATAGCGCTGCCTTGCCAGCCAATGTAGGATACTGCAAACAAGCATGAAAGAAGAAATATATATTCTTTCTGCTGCCCTAGTAATTCCTTCTATCCTTATGAGGTCTCTGCAGCACTCAGGAAGCTGGTCACATCCACTGGTCAGGTCCAGAGGTCATAAAGTGTACAGTAAGTACAGTATCTTTAAGGCTGTTGCATCGTGGGCATGAAGGGTTGTAGGATACAATGAAATGTGCTTGTATATTGTAATGATGGGTGATGTTCAGAATGTAAGTTTGATTTCTGATGAATGTAAAGTCTGACAGGTTGGAGTCTAAAGACTGAGCTAGGAGTTTGGTTGTTTAATGCTTATCAGGTCATTTCAGTATGTCTGTTCTGTCATTGTTATACTTGGTGGGGATGAGGGGTTCCTATGAATAGAGGTTACTTAAGTGTGAGGCAGGAGTAAACTTTTTATTTTTACTTTAGGATTGGTGGCTAGTTATACAATGGTTTGAGTAGAACTGGGCAGTTTTATATAGAGAGAGTGCAAGGAAGTAAGTTCTAGATTGATGTGGGTAAAACTGAAAGTGGATGCCAAGAGATGAGCGATTATTGGTGCTTATGCACCAAGTCATGAGAAGAAAGATCATGACAGGCAAGTGTTTCGGGAGCAGCTGAGTGAGTGATGTCAGTCAGCAGTTTTGAAGCAAGAGGGAGGGTATTAATGATGGGTGAGTTAAACGGGAAGTTGAGTAACGTGGTAGTTGAGGGTATAATTGGTGCACATGGGGTATTTATTGTTGTGTATGGAAATGGTGAAGAGCTAGTGGATTTCTGTGCTGAAAAATGACTGGTGATTGGGAATTCCTGATATAAAAAGAGAGAGATAGACAAGTATACATATGTGAGTAGGAGAGTGGTCAAAGGGCATTATTAAATTACATTTTAATTTATAGGCATGTAAAAGAGAGACTTTTGCATGTAATTGTGCTCAGATGCAGCTACTGGAATGTCTGATCACCATCATGTGAAGGTGAAGATTTTTTGAGGTTTTCAAAAAAGAGGAGATAATCTAGAGGAGAAGAGAGTGGTGAGAGTAAGTGAGCATGGAAAGGAAACTTTGAGTGTAGAATTATTGAGTGTGGAATGGCAAAAGATGACAGGTGAGTGAGTGAGAAATGGTATGTATTTAGGGGAGCAGTAAAGGCATTTGCAAGAGTTGCATATGAAATGCGAAAGGTAATAGGTAGGCAAATTAGAAAGGGTAGTGAGTGGTGGGATGAAGTAAAGTTGTTAGTGAAAGAGAAAAGAGAGGCATTTGTAAGTTACTTACAAGAAAGGAGTTCAAATGACTGGGAGATGTATACAAGAAAGTGGCAGGAGGTCAAGAGTAAGGTGCAAGGGTTGAAAAAGGGGGCAAATGAGAATTGGGGTGTGAGAGTATCATTAAACTTTTGGGAGAATAAAAAGATATTTTGGAAGGAGGTAAATAATGTGTGAAAGACAAAGAACAAATGGGCACATCGGTGAAGGGGGCAAGGGGAGAAGTGATAACAGGTAATAATGGAGTATTTTGAGGATTGTTGAATGTGTTTGATAAGAGTGGTAGATGTATAGTGTTTTCATCAAGGTGGTGTGTGAAGTGAGAGAGTTAGGGAGAGTGGTTTGGTGAAGGGAGAAGAGGTGGTGAAAGCCTTGCGGAAGACGAAATCCAGCAGGTCGGCAGGAGAAGATGGTATTGCAGTTGAATTTATTAAGAAAGAGGGGTGACAGTGTTGATGATTGGTTGGTAAGGATATGTATGGATCATAGTGAAGTGCCTAAAGACTGGTGGAATGCATGTATAGTGCCATTGTACAAAGGTAAAGGGGATAAAGGTGAGTGTTCAAAGTACAGAGGCATAATTTTGTTGAGTATACCTGGTAATTGTATGGGAGGTTATTGATTGAGACAGCGAAGGCATGTACAGAGCATCAGATTGGGGAGTAGCAGTGTGGTTTCAGAAGTGGTAGAGATGTGTGGATCAGGTGTTTACCTTGAAGAATGTATGTGAGAAATACTTAGAAAAACAGATGGATGTGTATGTGGCATTTATGGATCTGGAGAAGACATATGATAGGGTTGACAGAATGCTTTGTGGAAGGTCTTAAGAATATATGGCAATAAGACGTGAGATGTTCCCTGAATGTCACTGGACTGTGTGAGTTTGGGAAATTTGGTTAAGACAGCATGAGAGATAGGCATTGTTCATTCCACTGTTTATCATTGGAAAGAAAGGTGGCAGGCAGAAGGATTCTTGGACAATCAACCAAACAGTGGACAGTAGACTATCCACTCATTTGGAGGACCCTGCCATCACTGAAGTAGGTCTTTAAAGGCTAATGATGTCAAAAGTGCAGTCGACTCTGACTTGCAAGTGGTCATTGATCCTAACACGACCTGCTAATGCCATCATGCAAACGATATTCATTGTTACGTTCCAGCCACAAAAGATACTCTGAGTTTGAGCAAATATGACTGTTTAGGCTTAGCTGACCTCAAGTACTGGTAGTTGGTAATAATTACCAATGAAAAGACTTGCATTTGTAAGAGCAGGAACAAGACAGTGCTGAAGGACAAGGAACACCATATACCTGCACATCATCAGGAAGGAGTTTAGTGGGCGAGTGATCATGGCATTCTGGGGATGGATGTGTGCCATTAGATCAGGTGAAATGAAAATTGAAATTTGACTGTACAGTGAAAAATGTACTTAGATTATAGATGATGTTGCCCTATGTGCAACCCATGATTATCCCTGCTTCTGACAACCAAGCTCATGCACTTGAGTAGATATTAACAGAGTGGTTTCAAGCACACCCAAAGTAGGGGTAATTGACGAGCCCAGCAAGGGATGAGACCTGAATCCAATCAGAAACTTAGGAGTGGGAGGTAAGAATAAGGAGCCATCTGGGCAATGAGGATAAGGCACAATCAGTGTTGCCAGATATCTGATACTGACCAGATATATGTATGCATCTTTAATCCATGTCGGGATATGGGAACCAGCTGAAAGATGCTTGTTGAGATTGAAGCATACTCATTCTCTACTCTAGGTATTATGTCAACACATTTTATCAAAAGGTCCAGTTTACTTTATGCATATCTTTTATAATCATGCCACAAAGTGCATCATTGCAGTTGATCATTGATGTGCATTCCACAGCAGACTATATGCACCACTGTCTTATATGGAAAGAGCTGAAAGTTTGGGCAGAACAATGATATGTAAACCCAAAAACAGCTACACAGATGCTTCCTAGCATATATGGGAAAGTTCTAGTGACTTTGTTTTTGATTATTTGTGCCTAGGAATGTAAATTACTTCTGTTCAGTGGGAAAGGCAGTAATTCATTCCGTAAAATGACTGAGTACATTGTTAAATGAATTTTATCTTCAAGTTAGTATTAGAATAGTTTTCTAAGCAATATCCGATCTTTTCTTCAAAATCTAAGGCATCTTTCCAAGTGATCAACAATCTTCTACTGTTTACCAGTACAGATGCAATGCAGGCTGTTCAATAATAATGTAAGACTTGGGAGGAAAGGGGATGTCATGAGATTTGACACACCATATCAGGGAAAGATAAGTATAGCCGAGATTATTGAAGAACAGTTCTCATGAAAATAAAACTGATGTGTTCATTTAGTGAATTAAAAACATGTCACACATTAATGAATTACTTTACTGTATAAACAATATATACATAATATACATACTTAACATATACTAGCAAATGTAGTTCATTCTTCCTCCCACACAGGAGTACATGCAGTTATTGAAATTTCAGATGTCCCACCTTCAACACAAACAGGAGGTTGTACAGACAATCCCTAAGTCTCATTATCATCTTGATGCCATTCCAGCTCCTCATTATTAACCAGGTATGCAATGGCACACAATAGTTCCCTTTGACTTCTTGCAGTTGAGCCAACTGGGTAAACTTTACATGTGGTAATCTTTTGTACAGTGGTTTATGTTAAAACCATTTCTGGCAATGATTTGCATGATGGTTAATTGATGTGACAAGCAGCAGAAAATGGTCCTTACTTGATACTTTTCCTCATGTGGAGTTCACCCAGAAACTTGGAGAGTTAAAATCATAAGGTAATAACCTGTCATATTTACTTGCTGCTTGCTGGGACATTGCACTTTTCCCAGTGGCTGTTATAGTTGTAAACAGAGAAGGGACTTGTTGCTTTTATATCTATTTTTACATTGAAGGCCCCAGTCACGGACAAAAGTTTACATTAAGACTGAGCCTAAGTTGAAATGTAGAAAGAATAATGAAAGGGAAAAAGAAGAGACAAGGGGAAGCATTTACTAATTTGGAGGAATAAAAAAAAAATTAAAATATGCAAGGTCATAGGTATTGTGAAAGACACGAGAGGGTAAAGACTTTTGAAGCTTTGAGGTGTAGGGAAAGAAACAGTTATCATAATGACCCACCCTTGAGTTGCTAATGGCCACACAGTAATCATGTGATGCAGCAGCCTGCCAAGTATTGTCTGGTCTACATAGTGATAAGGGCACACAAGTAGCCAGCTATCGAAGCAGAAACACTGAAATCTAAGTAGAGGGTATCGTCTCATGGGTGAAAAGGTGTTACAATCTCTTAGTGGGAGTCCAGATAGTCGAAGGTGAAAAAGAAAATAGATGAATTAGGTGAGCAATAAGTAAAACGGGGAAAAGTGTGGTGACTGGAAAAGAGACATTGGGCCAGATAACATCAACGTTTGGGGAGACAAGGTCCTCAAGGTGCACAAGTGTGTTGTTCCTGAAATAAGCATAGACACCACCATTGAACTGGAATCCAGACTGCTGGCCAATGTCAGTCATCAAACCATCACTATCATTATGCTAATGGAATTTGGGGAAGTAGGAAATGTGCCATGATCAACCTGCCATACGATTTTTGGAGTGGAGCAACATTTCTTGTCATTACGCTTCACAATCTGGAGCATGTATTGGCTTTCCATACATGAACCTCTCTCCATGCTATGCCCTACTCCATGATCTATTCCACAGTCACCATAGGATTTCATGGGTAAACGAATTCAACTACGTTTAATGTCTAGCCCTGATTATTGAGGTGGGTTACATAATGGTAATGAGAGAATGTTACTACCTATATTATGGATCTATGGTGCCATTCTTCTTTTTGCCTAAATGAATGCACTCCTTCCAGAGGCATAAGCTGGAATGAAGTGAACATCCAGTTTGAATGATCAGTAATTGAATATTGGACATTTAGTGGTTTTCTGATGGTCTAGATTTTCAGGAGGACGACCACCACATGATAATCATCATCATGGGTGTAGCCATACCATGTGGTTTGCATATTTTCCATGAACTGATATAGCTCATGCACACATCATATGTTCTTGAAATGGCGAAAGCAGTTGGTCATGAATATGTGACAGACAGCATTACAACACTAAATCAACATCAGCATTTGATGATTACACCAGCGTGTGTGCTTTGGCTACTGTGATGTCACTATCAGGCAATGACACTTTATATACCCTTAACTAAAGCACTGGTGCTTGGTCATTAAGAGCTGACATCTCGTTGCAATTTTACGTTTGTCATCTTTTCAGTGGATAAAGACGTTTGCTGCTCCATGTTTCGTTATCTAGTATCTGCCATAATTCCAGCGTTATCAAAATAATTTAGGGTTGGTAAAGAGTTGAGGTTTTCCAAAGTGATATTCTTTTCCAACAAGTTTTACCTAATCTTAAGTGAAAAGCAATGATATTCCTACGTGTTGTAGCTTGTACGCTTCATTAACTGAAATTGATTTGTATGGTAAATATTTTAAATCACGGATTACGTAAATCTGCTTCATAGGCTAACAACCTGTTTAATTAGTAAATCTGGTGATGATTTAAACAGTCTAAAACCACACTGACGATGTTACAAAAAATAACTTGTGTCAGAACCGCCGCCAAACGGACCTAAAAATTAAACTAAAAGTGCTAAATATTAACGAAATTTAATGAGGTCAGGAAGAAATTAAAGGTTCTCGTATATCTTCAGACACACGCAAAAATTAAGACCATATATTAATGTGTGTGAAAGGGCTTTAATCGAGACAGTGGTGTTTCATATCAGACAAGAAATAGTACCGTAGATAAAACCTAAAGTTGAAATTGTTTTAGATGCGAAAAAGTTAATCAAATGTAAGCTTCATCAGCTAAATATGGTTTATAAGTATGTATGTATCCAACTTTACGCTTGAAGATTATAGGTTGTATGTTATGAAATATTTACAACCCAAAGAGAAGTGTACGAGATTTTACTGGCTCATTTGAAGTCCTCGCAGTACCACAGAACCATTACAAAATTAAATGTAAATAAACTATGGTTTAACCCTTTAGTAATGAATTCTAATGACCTCGTTGGTAAATGGTATTTCTGCAAATGTTGAAGTTAGTTGTTTTGTATTGACGGCGATTGTCTAATGAATAGAGCAACCAAGATGTGTAGAGTGTGTCTGTGTGTGTGATCTACAATAGTACTTCATGTAGGAATTTCAATATTCTTGAGACGATTTTTCGAACAAATTTGCGAGTGTGTCGACAGTCGAGAAAATTCTCAAGTCTGTACGTCTGAATAATTCTTGGAAGATAAATACAATAAAATCGGACAAGTTTTTGGAGGATGAGTTAATCAAAGTCAAAAAAAGTTGGTCTTCTCTTAACAAATGACGACACATTAAACTGCATTTCAGAAAACTTACTATAATGATGTCATGAACATTTACAAGAAAACTATCTTCAATCAATCAAAGTTACATATATGCATGTAATGTACCAACTGTGTGGATAAATCAAGGTAAGTTAGTACCTGTGATAGTATTTACAGACAAGTTATTGTTGGTCAAAGTATTGAAATTTGTATTGCCATCAAATACTATTTTACCGACTGATGTTTTCTTTATTTTCACTACATTATCAATTTTTTTTTCAAAGTTAATTTAAGAACAAGCCCTTATTTTGAAGAGCGAAAAGATCAAATTCAATTTTACAAGGTCTACGAGGATCGTTGAAGAGCCTATACCTGTCGCCATGTTGGAAGTTTAGGATCACGAGTGTTTGGCTAAACCAAAGACACTTTGGGCTAAACCTGTCAAACCAGTAAACCTTCCCTACTCGTAAAACCAAGGGAACTCCGCCTTACAACGCTAACACCACGGGAACTCTGCCTTCCGACCCTAACGTACCTCAACGTAAGTATACCCTACCTAAACGTTGTCTTTAACCCACCAAAGGATATTAGTTGACTAAACAGAGCTTGACCCATCGTTACCGATCTGACTACAAAATGACCAACAATTATTGCCTTGGACTATAATTTCTGTAGCCGAGGATCACCTCCGTAAAATCACACAGAACTTGATAACAAATGTTAGTAACCCGCTTTCCCCAGTAAAACAATTGTTGAACCAAGTAAATGGTCGTCTCTGCTTCTTGCCAGGACTGTTGATGTGACACATTTCTATTAAAATTAAACTAATATGATCAAGACTCGTATGTTAGAGAGAACTGAGTACGGAACACCACTGGGTCAAACGACCTCTTTTCATGAGCACCAGAAATATGGCGGCAGTTTGTACAATCCATTTTCCACCGTCTAGTATCCCAGGGAAGACATTATGAAAGGAATTTGTTCATAGTCGCGTTATTTACAAGGTCTCATTGTGGACCATGTGCAGTGTAGTGCCATTTGATAGACAGGACTGTTGATCAAAGTCATAGAAATTTGTTAAGATTCTATTAAAAGAAACGTTAAATTATTTGAGATAAACTATAGTTTTAATATATATGTTAAGAAGGTATAGTTTGGATTTATATAGGTAGAAGGTTTTACTTATGTTTGCTTGCACAGAATGTGTAAGTGGTTTATCAAGATCATTCAAGTTATTATACTTTTTTGTACAGGTATGTGAAATGTTTGTAATGAGAGTGTAACAGCATTGGTTCCCAACAGATGGTATGTGAAAGTTGGTCAAATATAACGTGATAAAGAGACTGAGAAGGACCTCACCACCTGAAGTAAGTTATAATTTTTCCTTTTGTTAAGAACTCGGATTTTCATATTAGGAAGTATTATATTACTCAGGAGAAGAATCTATAAGACTATAAACTTTCAAAATGAGAAATGCAAAACTCGATGAAGAAACTAGAATTTTTTTTATGAATATAAGATTTCATAGACAATTTCACACGTTTTTATTTCAAATTGTTATATTTATCTTTGTGGGAACATAAGCAGAAATAGAAGTACTAACTTCACCAATGGGAAGTGCTATATTTGATGAAATGTATTGATAATTATGCGTCCAATGTAAACTACATCCTGGTAAATGTATGATAATTAGATGCTTCTTTTAAGTAGTAGTAAGTTCTGCAAATAATAACAGCACCGTGAGAGAGCAATGTTATGAAGATTTCAGTTGCGTCAGTGGTAAAGAAAACATGTATATTACCAAAGATGGTCTGTTCAAATTGTGTTCCGTTTACTTGAGCTTTCCTCTTGAATTTAATCTTTTGGTCTTTCGAGTGCGAAGATGAACTAGAAAAACTTTGCATTTAATTAATTTTGGTAGGAAAGTGCTGTAATCGTGCAGACGGACGTGTCACTTGCCATCACACGGAACACCTGCGTATCATACATTGCTGACGTAAGTAACCCTCCGACGATGGTGGTGGTGTTGTCGTGCGACCCTATTAAAATCCATTAATTTTTGGGTTATATTGACATCACGTGAATTTTGCACGACATAGATTTCCTCCATGCTCTTTCTTGAAATACACTCTCGTCAAGAGAGATAACATGGGAAACTGTATGTTCGTATTATTGTCCGTGTACCGCCGATGTCCCTCG
>JAUUDZ010052951.1:0-10446 GCA_032361705.1 Panulirus versicolor | reverse complement strand
ACTCCCTAGATAAAAAAAAAAAAAATCCATATACATATATATATATATATGTGTGTGTGTGTGTGTATATATACATATATATATTAAAGACTAAGAATTAATCTTAAGCTTGGAAAGCTGTGAGAGTGTAGAACCGATTCTCATTCATTATGGAGCGTAAGTGGATGCAATTGACGGCATCTTAAAGTTTCCTCTCCTGCCACAGATAAGAGGGCGAGGGTTGCTCTTCACACCCGTGCATCACCAGCTGCGGCGCCAGGGGGCCAGCCTCTGTTCATTTGCGCGTGATAGACCTTAAATTATCATTGGGGAGAGATACGCGCGGGGAAAATGTAGATTATCGTTCAACCGGAGGACCGCTCCGCTTCGTCGGCTGAGTTGCCAGATATGGTACAGTTGTTGCCTTTAATCGATCGGGGTTTATAGGTCTCGCATTATAATTGATGAGGATTTGTGGTCTTGATATTGAACTCCTAATAGTTAGGTCCAGTTGAGATGGCAGTACACGTTCGTGCGATGGAAATTATACACTACTAAAGTTGTAATTCGATTTGGATAACTGAATGTACCGAGAGGAAAAAAAAAGATACCATAAATGAATTCTTAAGTTCTCTTGCAATACTTATATATTTTCGTACCGTGCGCAAGTTGGATGATAATTCTATGAAAATGGATACTACAAAAATCATATTTTCATCGTCATTTTACAGACAGGTGCGGCGTACATAACTTCCTCGAAAAGTTACACGTCTTGGAAGAAAAAAAAATGAAAGGAATTCTGGCTATCTAGTGGTCGCTGGCAACTTTATAGCCCTCATATTGCACATACCTCCACGTCTGCACCAGGCACTCCTGCACATATGCGCGTATGTGTATATATATAACCTCACACGTACATGGACGTACACTGGGTATACGGTCACACCCACCTAGCCACAATATAGCCTCGCCCATTTCCCTGGGAAAAAAATATCTGAAATATTTGCTGTGTTAACCAATGAAGGTCTAGATTGGCGCGAAATGCCACATGTCACCACCTTATTGAAACTACATTGACATCAAAGATTTTATTAAGGGAATACGTATATTCCAATGCGATTGATCCTTATCATACTTAACTCAAATTACATGAAATTGATAATAAGTTGTATGAAAAACTTTAAGAGAACCAAGATATATCAAAGAACATAAGTAATGATAAAACATCATTATATGATATGATATATGAAGGCTAAATACATCATTTCTACGTCCAAGAGTTACCATCTTACCTTACGCTCCACCATTAGCGGGCTTAATCAATGGTTTCACCAGGGATAATGAGCGACCCTAATTATACAAATATCCTTAAGGGAGGCTGAGATAATTAGCTTATATAGGAAGGATAATAAGATTTATTGATTAGAACAACATTATCAATTTAATCAAATTAGTCACAGGCATTATGCGAGGCAGCTGGGTTATTATAGGTATTAGGGCAAATACCTATCAAAATTATTATCCTTGCGTAGCGATATAATCATATTAAAACAATCAACTTTATCGTCATAAGATAATTTAATGTAATAAGTATATGGTAAGGCTATGAAATTCATTTTGTAATATTAGATATTTCTCAAGAGTATCAGGACGTGTGCTTAAGGATGTCTGAGTAATATTTATAGTGAAATCAGTTTATGATTAGCATGGAGAAAACTTCCAAACGCCAGCACAGATTAGTTTAGTCACCCATTCATAAAGTGAACACTATGAAATATAATCAACTGCTGCTTTCAACTGTTGAATACAATCATACAACTTTTTTACATTACGTATTTGTTAAAACATTGATATTAACGTTATGAAACAGGACTTGTCACAGCTGATATTAATTTACAGAAAAACACTTTTGGGCCAATAAAACACGACTATTATAAATGTGATAATGTCTGGCATGGGTCAAGCATAGGAAAACCAACCATGAATTATGATTACTTAAAGCCCAGGATGCTTTATCTTATCATGAATGGGCTGATGAGCTGAGAAGGGCAGTAGGATCATTTTAGAGGGAACAACAAATGTAGGAACGGTTCATCACTATCCTGCTTCAACGTACAGGAGGTTTTCATGGGTGGTGTAAGTGGGTGTGTACGTGGGTAGTGAGTGGGAATGAGATAAGTTAGGAATGGGTAGTTGGGTGATTATAGTTAAGTGAAAAAGGTAGTTGGTTTCGATGGGTGAAATGTGTGAGACCAGTGGAATGAATGTGGTAGTAGTGGTGTAGGTGGTAAAGCAGGCGGAGCTGTACGTGGCAGACAGGTGGTGGTATAGGTGTGAGAGGTAGAGTAGGTGATGGTGGAGGTGATAAAACAGGTGGCAGTCGAGATGTAGGTGATAGAGCAAGTGTGGGTGGTATAACAGATGGTGTAGGTGGCGGAGCAGGAGCATTTGGTACAGCAGGTGGTGTAGGTGGTAGAGCAGAAGCATTTTGCACATCAGATGGTGTAGGTGGTAGAGCAGGAGCATTTGGTACAGCAGGTGGTGTAGGTGGTAGAGCAGAAGCATTTGGTACAGCAGGTGGTGTACGTGGTAGAGTAGGATCATTTGGTACATCAGATGGTGTAGGTAGTAGAGCAGGAACATTTGGTAGAGCAGGTGGTGTACGTGGTAGAGCAGGATCATTTGGTACAGCAGGTGGTGTAGGTGGTAGAGCAGAAGCATTTGGTACATCAGATGGTGTAGGTGGTAGAGCAGGAACATTTGGTATAGCAGGTGGTGTAGGTGGTAGAGCAAGTGTATTTGATACAGCAGCTCGTGTATGTGGTACAGCAGATGGTGTACATGGTACAGCAGATGGCGTAGGTGATACACCAGATGGTGCATGTGGTACAGCAGATGGTATATGTAGTACAGCAGATGGTGCATGTAATACAGCAGATGGTGCATGCAGTACAGCAAATGGTGTACACGTTACATCGGACAGCGTACGTGCCAGAACAGATGGTGGTGTAAATGATATAACAGGTGTTTTTGTAGGTAGAAGAGGAGGTGGTAATGTAGGTAGTACAGCAGGTGGTGGTGTAGGTGGTGAAGCAAGTGGGAGTGTAGGTGGCAAAAGAGGTAATGTTTAGGTACAAATAGTAGAACAGGTGATGGTGTGAGTGGTGGAACAGGTAGTGGTGTGGTGTACGTGGCAGGACAGGTAGTGGTATAGGTGGTAGAACAGGCAGTGGTGTGGTGCAGGTGGCAGAGCAGTTGATAGTATAGGTTGTGGAACAGGTAGTGGTGTGGTAGGTGGCACAACAGGTGCTGGTGTAGGTGGAAGAACAGGTAGTGGTGTTGTGCAGGTAGCAGAACAGGTAGTGGTGTAGTGCAGGTGGCAGAACAGGTAGTGGCGTGGTGCAGGTGGTAGAACAGGTAGTGGTGTAGTGCAGGTGGCAGAACAGGTATTGGTGTGGTGCAGGTGGCAGAACAGGTAATGGTGAGGTGTGGTGTAGGTGGTAGAACAGGTAGCGGTGTGGTGTAGGTGGCAGGACAGGTAGTGGTGTGGTGCAGATGGCAGAACAGGTAATGGTGTGGTGCAGGTGGCAGAACAGGTAGTGGTGTGGTGTTGTGCAAGTGGTAGAACAGGTAGTGGTTTAGTGCAGGTGGCAGAACAGGTAGTGGCGTGGTGCAGGTGGCAGAACAGATAGTGGTTTAGTGCAGGTGGCAGAACAGGTAGTGGTGTGGTATTATGCAGGTGGTAGAACAGGTATTGGTGTGGTGCAGGTGGCAGAACCGATAGTGGTTTAGTGCAGGTGGCAGAACAGGTAGTGGTGTGGTGTTATGCAGGTGGTAGAACAGGTATTGGTGTGGTGCAGGTGGCAGGACAGGTAGTGGTGTGGTGTTATGCAGGTGGTAGAACAGGTAGTGGTGTGGTGCAGGTGGCAGGACAGGTAGTGGTGTGGAGTAGTGCAGGTGGTAGAACAGGTAGTGGTGTGGTGCAGGTGGCAATCGATAGGGAAACTGAGGAATGGGACCAGTGAAGGAGAAGTGATGGATGGATCTTATTGTAAGAAAGAGACTGAAGGTGAGGAGAAGTGGGTCATTGAGAGATGTTGGCGAAGGATGGAGACTGGCGAGGGTAAGAGAGATAAGGGAGAGATCAGGATAGGATGAAGGATTGGCTGAGGAGACATATAACGAAGGTAGAGCCTGTTAAAGTGAAAGGCTTGAAATATATGGTGGGTGAGGGCGGTCGCTTACCCGAGTACTTGAGAGGAGATGTTGTCAAAAAGACAGGGCTAGCGCGTAGCCTTCACTGCAGGAAAACCTAGTGTTTCGAAGGACGAGTCGCGTGAGATGAGAGATCGTACGCTTGTGACATGACTGCCAGCAGCCCACATGTAGGTAAGGCAGCACCCTGGGCCAAAGGAGAGCAACTTGATAGCCAAGTGAAGGGCTGGTCCACCGCGCAGCCGACACCAACACTTCCGATACCCAGGTAGGTAGCAACGCTTGAACCGTCCTGGTCGGAGGCTGCCTGACTACCTACCTAGAGAGAGAGAGAGAGAGAGAGAGAGAGAGAGAGAGAGAGAGTGAGAGAGAAATGGGAGAGAGTCTGAGGCTCCTGGGGGAGAGGACTCTACCCTCTTCAACAATTTCCTGCTTGATAATTCATGGGGTTGGGTGGGGCTGGTGTCGTCCAGCAGATGGCCTTCCTCTCTCTCATATCTTCCTATGTCTATCAGCGTTTACATGCGACTTAGTCAAATCCTAAGGTCTATCCTACCTCATCAACTGTCTCTATCTGGCCACACCGTAAATAGAACGCAATCGATGAAGGTGTTCAACCCTTAAGATCTTAGCCTTTGAACTTTGAACTCAAGAAATATTCCCTGGTTGTGAAGTGTGGCGCACAGGTCGTCCGAGATGAGGAGAGTTTCTGTGATCACTTCCCCCCACACTTGTTCCTCCTCTGTGATCTCGTCTCCTACATAGAATCATCTGCTGTGATCCCTGACTAATGCTCCTCTTCTGTTGATTTCTTCTTCACGTCTTCACGGTCTTCCCTCGACCAGCTTGACCAGGGCCGTCCCAGTATGAGCCACTTGTGGTAATCTGGGGCCATGCATGATTTTCCGAGGCCTCTCTCTCGCACGTGTAGGTAAACAAGCTGAAAGCAAGTGATCAAATATCACTGAGCAGCCACCCGTATCCAGCGGGTCGATCTTAAAGGGTTCAGCCCATCCTGCCTCACCACAGCGGTTTACTTTGAAACACAGCAGCTGTGGCATTCTTAGTAACATAGTGGGATCCGTTGTTCACTTTGACATAGCTCTGTCATTTTGTATGTCGGAGAGGTATTTGTTGGTCACATTGACATACATCATCTGTGTTTGTTTTGATGTCATAAAGGTACTAGTGGTCCACTTTGACATATCTTCTCTGTGTTACTCTTAATGTAAGAAAGGTATCTGTTCACTCTGACATACGGTAGCTGCCTCATTTACACTCAGGGAGGTATCTGTTCACTCTGACACACTGTAGCTGTGTCATTTGCTGTGTTAGGGAGGTATCTGTTCACTCTGACATGCGGTAGCTGTGTCGTTTGCTGTGCCAGGGAGGTATCTGTTCACTTTGACATAACGTAGCTGTGTCATTTTTGATGCCAAGATGTTCGTTAAGGGCCAGGCATGAGTGCGCATGACACATGATTTCATGCCTCCTCTCTTCTCTTACACGTGTTCCTCTCCTGTGACCTCTCTTTCCCTACACATGCTTCTTCATGTGTCTCTCTTCTGTGACCTCTTATCCTACAAATGTCCCTCTTCTGTGAGCTCCAAGACCACAGACTTGTTGCAGGTGCAGGTGTACCTCTGTACGGGAGAGAGGGACTGGAACAGATGCACAGTGGCTGAAGGAGTTGCCCTCGACTGGAGGGGGGGGGGGAACACCACGCCTCGTTGTTTTTGTGGGAATGACCTTAAACGGACCAAATCTGGGGTCCTCTGAGGTATTTACCGCTCCTGGTCGTTCATCTATGGAAAATTGGGCTTCTTAAAGATGGCGTTGTGGTAATACAACCAGATAACTCGCCCCAGACGAGGAAGGAGGACCGTCATACTGGCCAGATGGTGCCGGAGTGGGCCAGCTGTGGCCGGTTGGTGCCGGGGTCACATAAACCCCAAGACAATGGCAGATGCCAACCAAATTCCTCACGTAGGGAGTCCCGTCTGCCAGTACTCCCCCCCAGCCTTCCTACCAACCCCATGCCTGGCTGCCTGGCCTCAGATGCCTGGGACCACGCCATACCATGTGGACGACGCCACACCATGTGGATGCCTTCCTCGTCGCACGGACTGTCACACGAAATGTCAGAAGAACGCCACACCACAGCGAACATCACGCCATTCAGCTACCACACCAAGGGCTACCATACCAGGAAGAGGCTACACCATACAGTTGGCACACCCTTTAGATGGTACGTTATGAGAACGATACACAAAGGAGACACAGCACCGCGGGAACTCCACACTATAAGGACACTACACCTTGGGCACGCCACGCCATGAGGACGCCACACTATGGGTTTATCTCGAAGGGGACCTGTAGCAACGTCGAGGGTACTTGTGCCTGGTAAAGAGCTGGGTACAGTGACCGTGTGAGGGAACACACCATGTGGAAGACAAGTCATGGGGGCCCCAAATAATGCTGTAAAGACCATGGGAGTGTCAAACATCATGAGGACACTACGTCATAGGAGCGAATATCACACCATGGGCAATGCACACTATGGGAGCGTAATGATATAACATCAGGACAACGTATATCACCGCCATGACACACTATGGGAGACACCACACCATAGGAATACCACTCCATAGGGACATCACCCTAAGAGGATACCACATCATGGGGGACACCACACTATGGAGGACACCAACCATGGGAACATCACTCCATAAGAACACCACACCAAGGGGATACCACATCATGGGGGATACCACACTACGGAGGATACCGCACCTTGAGGATAACACATCATGGATGTCACACTATGGAGAACACCACACCATGAAGGATACTACTCCCTGGGAACGCCATACCAATGGGGTGCCACTAACGCCACATCAAAGGAACCCCACACATCATGGGCGTACCAGACCATGGTGAGGCCACAGCATGGGGCACCACCAGACCATGGGAAAAGCACACCATGGGGCACCACCACACCATCTAGATCACTTCCCAGGAATTCACAGGCCAAGCGGATGGTGCTTCTGCCCCGTAGAAAGTTGAGGAGGTACAATGACCGGCGTGTGAAGGTGTTGGAGGGTCTGGGGTTCGCTTGGAGGCGGCAGCGTCCTCACTGGAGGTGGGGCCCTTGGGTTTATGGTGAGCGTGGATGGCACAAAAAAATACAGAATGGGTAGCGGTTGTAATGAGAACGAAGACAAGCGTTGTCAGCGGTTGTGGAGAGTGGACTGGTGGCAGTGGTTGTAGAAGGGATAGTGGCAGTGGCTACAGAAGTGGCAGCAGCAGCGGCAGTATCAGAAGAGATAATAGCAGTGACTACACAAGAGAAATTAACAGTGACAAAGGAAGGATAACATCAGTACCTACAACACAAGCAGTGGCAATGACTGCAAAAGAGGCAGTAACAGTGACTAAAGAAGGGTAACAGCAGTGACTGCAGATGAGGCAGTAGCAGTGCCTGCAGAAGGGGTAGCAGCAGTAACCACACCTATCCCATTAACTGATCCACAATATACATACTAAACATCACACATTGTACCCACCAGCTTGTACCCTACCTACATGTTGTACCCTACTCTAAATGATGTACCTCGCCCAGTACCGAACCTCATCTGAATACTGTACCCACCTACATAGTGTACTTCTCACCACATGTCACACACACCCACATACTGTACCCCTCACCGTATGTCACACCCACCTATATACTGTACCCCTCACCACGTCACACCCATCCACATACTATACCGCTCACCGTATGTCACATCCACCCACATACTGTACCCCTCACCACATGACACACCTACCCACAAACTGTGCCCCTCACCATATGTCACACTCACCCACACACTGCACCCCTCACCACAATTCACACCCACCCACATACTGCACCCCTCACCACATGTCACACCCACCCACATACTGTGTCTCTCACCACATATCACACACACCCACATACTGTACCCCCCACCATATGTCACACCCATCCACATAATGTACCCCTCACCACATGTCACACACACCCACATACTGTACCCCTCACCACATGTCACACACACCCACATACTGTACCCCTCACTACATGTCACACACACCCACATACTGTTGCCCTCACTACATGTCAAACCTACCCACATACTGTAACCCATCTACATATTCCCACCCTTGTAAAGACCTTGCCTCACTTACATGCTGTACCTCATCATGTGGTATCACCCCTACATACTGTACTTCACCCACATGATGTATCGCGCCAACATTTTGTACCCAATGCATGTAATGTATCCCGCATACTTGATATACCCATTCCATACACAAAGTATGTACTCAGCATATGTACCATACCTGGCTCACAGTTTATACCCTCACTCTACCCCCTGTGTGTTGCACCTCACCTACATATGTAGCTCATCCACATATTGTACCTAAACCATCTAATGCAACCTATCCACATACCATGCTTCACCTCCCTGTTCCACCCGACCACTAGTTGGTTCCCAATCCACACATTGCACATGATCCACATGTCCTCGCCTACATGTGCTCACATACTATATCCACATGGTGAATCCTTCCCCACATATGTTGCGTTCGACGTACAAGAATCTAGGTGATATTATGTACGCCCTCTACATGTAACCCTCTTATGTTGTCATCCTCTGTCCCGCAGCCACATGGTGTATCCCAGCCGCATAGTGTGTCCCGCCCACATAGTGTGCCTCCCTGGCCACATGGTGTACCTCACCCACACTGCTCAGCCTGTCCCGCGGCCACTTGGTATGTCCCAGCCGCATGGTGTGTCCCGCCCACATAATGTACCTCCCTGGCAGCATGATGTACCTCATCCACACTGCTCAGCGTGTCCCACGGCCACATGGTGTGTCCTGCCCACATACTGTACCTCCCTGGCCACATGGTGTACCTCACCCACACTATTCAGCCTGTCCCGAGGCCACATGGTTTGTCCCAGCCGCATGGTGTGTCCCGCCCACATACTGTACCTCCCTGGCCACATGGTGTACCTCACCCACACCGCTCAGCGTGGCCCACTAGTACCACAGTATCCTCCAGCACCGTAGCCTGAACAAATGGCATTCATCCCGCTCCCTGTTGTATGACCCGTGAAGCAAGGCGTGGCATCGGGGGAAGATTGTGGGGGTGGAGGGGGGCCGGCAGGCAGGGTATCGTGGGTGCTGGCTGGAGGGTACTGGTGGAGGGTAGGAGGGAGGAGGTGAGGTGTGGTGGAGGCGTTATATGTGGGGCTGCGGAGGGTGATCCTGAGAAGGAGGTGTGGGAGTTAAGCGATCTAATGTTGAGACGGCGTTAGAAATCGTTCAAAATGATTATGAATAATGAAAAATGAAATTGGTGACTCACATGGGTGACTCACATGGATGACTCATATGGGTAACTCAAGGCAGAACAGCAGTTAAGCGAGTTCACAAAACTGAACAATGCCCCGGGAGTCCTGTGTCTGTGAGGGGCCCCAGCAGCACTCAGTCCAGTGGTCGTGACCATAGTTCAGGAAATGTCTACGTGAGGAAATAAGATCAGTTTATGCTAACTAGTAATGTACCTTATGATTAATCTTAGTCTCACATCGGTCACGTCGGGTACAACTGGAAAAGTCACGACCAAGAAAAGAAGGCATGACGCCACAGCTGAAATGAACTTCTTTAAAGTCGAGATCAACAGATGAACGCCTGAAGGAGTTCTGTACACCCGGGAGTTCTACAATTGCCAAAGACGAACAGGTCGTTCAGACCACGACCTCAAATATGGCTTTCACTATCCTCGGTATTGCAGTCTGGAGCTGCTGACTCCTGACTAAAATACTACACACAAAGAACGCCCCCTCAACCTCCTCACGAGGTTTTGTCAAAGGGAGTGGCGATCGCGTAGCTACGTAGGGAAACATATTCTAGTGTAACGAGCCGAGGGAGTTATCAGTTGTGAAGTGTTGTGTGTGAGATGGAAAGTGTGTGTAGTTGTGAAAGGACTGCCAGCAGTCCACGAGTGCGTGGGGCTGAAAGGAAAGACAACAATCTGAGCCAAGGAGGGGAGGTTGATAGCCGATGAAGTGCTGGTCCACCGTGACTCCATCACCAACGCTCGCGATATATACAGGCGGTAGTGCCGACTCTAATCACTGGCTGACTACCCCCTTGCCGAGAGAGAGAGAGAGAGAGAGAGAGAGAGAGAGAGAGAGAGAGAGAGAGAGAGAGAGAG
>JAUUDZ010052940.1:0-10446 GCA_032361705.1 Panulirus versicolor | reverse complement strand
TGTCTATGAACTGGATAGGCAATACGCAACATGGGTAGAGAGAAACCCAGAGACCACCTTCCTTGGCACGAGACAATCACCACAGTATAGTCTCCAAAGCGCTGGTCTCCAGGGGTCTCGCACACTCCTCGCTGGGACAAGTCCTAACCTTACGTCCCAGGATGACGATCTCTCTCTCTCTCTCTCTCTCTGTGAAGCCATATTTAGCAGCTACCGACAGAGAAAGAGAGAGAGGGGGTTGGCAATTACACACGATCATGGAGGGATAGATGAGAATCATGATGTGTTATATGGTGAGGTTTGGGGTCATCATACGTGACTGTACGAGGGAGAAAATGACGAGACTTAAGTCATCATTCTTATGTAAGCCTCTGCTAACCTGCTGTCTCTCTCATTTCCTATGCGAGTAATACTGCAATTTTCATCTACACTCAAATAATACACGCAAAAATAAACTTAGTTATATTATCATTCACATTTGCATAAAAATGAACCTCTGCTAACTTGTCATTTATCGTCACTCATCTACATACGAACCTCGGCCAATAACACGACCAGATAACACAAACCTTTGCTATATATTATCAGGTACAGACGAGACTCGTAACATAGCTAATTTTGGGTCTTGTTATCAGCCGAGGTTTGTGTGAAGTTGGGAATGATAATATAGCTAATGTTAACAAAGGAAAATGAAAACATAGCCGAAATCTACGGTATTTGCACGTCCTATTAGCCGAGGTTTTGTGTGCAGATGAGCATGACAGCAGATGTAGCCGATATAGATAATGATAACATAGCTGACATAGCGTACAGCAGTGCCATTGGCAGCTCCAGTGTTGCCAGTAGGAGCAAAAGGAACAGCAGCTGTTGGGGAAGGCCTCAACAGCAACAGCTGTTGCACAAAAAACAAGCAGTAACAGTAGAAGCACCAGCTGTAAGGAGTGTATCGTCAACAGAACGAGAAACGTCATATGTATGTACATGTGTGTGCGCGTATTCATGTGCAAGTTTCGGTGTGCTATCAATAATTCGCACACACACACTTGCACTACACATCCTCTAAACACTACACCCCCTCTAAGTATTTTCAGACCTACACGTCGACATATACATTGTCCAGGAGGAGGAATATTACCACCTGATACGTTGGTGTCACAGAGAAGAAGCGATCTTTATCTCCAGGTACTTCCTTCCCTTCGGTTATATCTCTCCGAGCAAGATGGGTTGTCAATACTTATAATTGAGCAATATCTTAGGTAGCATGACCGTCAGGCTCGCGTGTTACCGCACTTAACCCTGACGCTAGACAAATGTTCCATTTACCTAGCGAAGGACCATGCATGCGCGAGAGCATTGGAAGGTGCCACAGGGAAGGGAGAGAGAGAGAAAGTGTGTGTGTGTACCTACCTGCCAGAGAGTACGAAGGATTAAGCTTAGCCAGAGGGAAATCTAGCTCGTAATGCTCACCGCAGGGTAAAGTATAGTCACGAAGAACCAGTCACGGGAGTTAACGTAGGCTGAGTACCAGCAGCTCACGTGTGGATGAGGCAGGAGAACGAATTGGAAAAGCTACCTGGACTAAGGGAATGAAACTTGACAACCACAGAAGTGCTGGCGAGAGGAGAGGAAGAAAGTTTTACGTGTTCAGTGCAAATACACTCGTGTACCCATAGAAACACTGACACATACAGTAGTTCTCCCAACTACATTTATAACAACCTTTCGAACACCCCTGACAACATCCAGAGATGGAGTACTGCCAACTGCATGACCATCCAACTCAAACCATTGTCGATGACAACACTTCCAACCCTCTGACACCCTCTCCTCTCCCGCTGGGCATCCAACACCTTTCCAAGTTGTGCATTCCAACAAGCTTCCAAACCAGTCTCATTCAGTACTGTCTCACTAGGCCACAGCCCCTTCCAGACTGTTTAATCTACTAAGGTACATGAGGTCATCCTCCTTTGATAGGTTTGCTCACATCTCAAGGGCTTGTCGAAATGTAATTACAAGTGTTACCACCCCAGAGTACCCGAGTTCCTATTCCTTTTTAATGAATCGCATCGACACGAATCAGAGGACGAAGAAATATCCAATATTCATTTCTTTTTTTTTCACGAGATTCCCCGTGGAACAAGACACCGAGTGGGTCAAACAGCAGCTGCAGGGGGCACACAACACTCCGTCAGGAGCTTCGGATATTATAGGTTCCCCCAGCAACAGGCTTGTCATGGTTCAGTGTTTGATCCGAATCCACCTCCAGGGAGGTTAAGGATAAAGGGTTTCCCCCACTCCCATTCCTCCTAAAGATGCTGGGGTACTGGTCATCTTTCAAGCTACTGCTCCGCCCAGAACAAATGTGCCTGGTATGCGCACCAACACGACTCCAAACCCTGTAAATCTAGGCCTTGAACTCTTCCAAAGCTTCATTAGAATCGACCCGACCGAGACTTGTTTCGAACGATTCTTGGCAGTGCTCGACGTGTCAAAGGAAAAGAAGTATTTGACACCCTCTTCCATATCAGACCCAAGCAACACGCTTCATACTGCTTCAGGCCAGCACGACCGAAGCAGCTTTTCGAGCATGATGGATGGACCGCTTGGCGCGGAAATATACGATCTCAGAAAAGGAGAACGGATTTATTCGAGGATAGACTGGACAGGGGACCTTTCATCGCTCCTCGCCTTCTTCATGACACCAATCCAAGACACTCCAAAGTCCATCATACTTTGTGGTAGTCTCGTGTCATTATTCTCTCCCTCTACTTCATATACGTTTAATGAAGTAGGTAGTCAAGTTTCGACGAAATCGAACAAGTCACAAAATCGAAGCATTGATGAAATCGAACGTCAAAAAGATCAAAGCATCGATGAAATCGAACGTCAAGATCGAAGCAGTGTCGAAAAACATGAATAGTGTTTTGATAAAGTAGATTTGGTCTCGATAAAAACGAACAAGTCTCGATAGAAATGAGCAGAAGGTCTCGATACAGTCGAACAATTCTGCACGAAATCGAACAAGTTCCGATGAAATTCGACACATCGAAAACGCCCGAGTCATGCATGATTCACCAGCGAAAAAGAATAGATGAATAGTTCACAAGTTTCACCTTCAGCAATATCGCTTTTTCCTCGTCAATTGGTTATTGTTATGAAGTGCCAGTGTCTGTACTCCAGATCTTGGCAAGATATATGTCGATTCTGTCAAACAAACTTTCCTTTTTCTCTAACAAAGTCTCAATTTCTTTTCTCCAATTCCCTTGATGTATGAATAGAATTAATGGAAATGTCTCGTTCCCTTGAAATGATAATGTGGAGGAAACATCTCACTTTGTGTCTTTCTCATTGAAAAAAGTTCAGATATTGTCGTCTCAAAGTTTACATTCCTTATCAGTATTACCAAACTCCGGCTGCCCGAGATAACACAGCGAGGGGAAAAGTCACCTTTGGCGAAACAGAATCATTGCGAGTACAGTCTCATCAAAGAACTTCTCATTTCAAAGGGATCTACATTGCCCTGCTACTGGAAGTAGCGCTGCCTTGGTGCTACACGAAACTTTAGAAGGGTCAAGGGTAACACAAGGACTCCTTCATAAAAACTGTCCCTAAGCAGTTAGCACACAGATGGGAAGAGAGAATATGACAACCATCCTAACACCCTGTTCTTAACCACGAATCAAACAGACTTGAATCCATATAAAACTGCGTTCCCCAGGTATGCACGAGCTACTTTTTTCCTCGTCTTCTTTCTGAATATGACCTATTTCTCCAATACTGCAAACATAGATTCATCATAACACAAAGATGCAGCTTCTATACTAAAGATTCTGAACACTTATTCCTAACTTATCCTACGTTCATCCCACAAAAATATGAAATTTATTACAACGCTTCTAGGCCTGAGGTACAGTCTGAGGGACGTGGCTGGCTTCCCGAGCGCTGACAGGGATCTAGGGAAGGAAAAGCATATATATATATATATATATATATATATATATATATAGATAGATATATAGCGTGTCATTCCTATACACCATCTTCGTTTCTCTACAACTTCTCATAAGCTCATCTCTCTCTCTCTCTCCCTACGGAAATAGCTGGAGGAAGAAGGGGAAGAGGTCAGGGTTGGACGATAGATAATGGCAATATCTCCCTGCCGTAGCCTGACACTGTGGGTATCCACCGTGGCCAGTGGCGTGTTCTGACGCGCATTGCGAGGCTGGAGGCCTATAGATGGTGACACCTGGTCTCGCTCCTCAGTGTCTCCAAGACTGTGCTGTGGATGGCACTCATTACGGTTACGCTCCGGTGACGCAATGATCGCTATTTTCTGGCGTCAGCGAGGTAGCGCGAGGAATAGATGAAAAGGCAGCATCCACTCACATCCATTCTCTATCTGTCATGTGTAATGCACCGAAACCACAGCTTCCTATCCACTATTAGGCCCCAAAGGCCTTTCCATGATCTGACCCCGGACGTTTCACATGCTTTGGTTCAGCCTTTTGAGAGCATGTCGACCCCTTGTATATCAGTTCAAATTCCCTATCCCGTGTACTTCCTACTTATTCAGGACTCGATCACATTTTTCATATTTCTTCGAAGTAAACACCTGATCCACACATCCTCTACCACTTCTGAAACCACACTTTTCCTCCCTAATCTGATGCTCTGTACATTTGCATCACCCTGTTAGTCACTACCTTTCCATACAAATTACCAGGTATATTCAACAAACATACTTCTGCCGTTTGAACAATTATCTCCTTGCTTTTATATAATAGCGCTGTACATGCATTCCATCAATCCTCAGGCACCTCCACCATGATTCCAACCTACAACGAAAATCCTAACAATCTAATTAACAACACAGTCGCCACCTCTATCTATAACTTCAAGTGCAATATCATCCACCATACGAAATGCTTTTACCACCTTCTTTCTTCATTAAACCGCTCTCCACGACTCGTGTCGTCTACAGCCCCAGCCCAAACACCCTACATCTGCCACCTTATCAAACACATTCAACATTCCTTCAAAATACTCCATCTCCTCCTCACTACTTGTTATCACTTTTCCTCCCTTCGTCGATGTTGCTATTTGTTCTGTTCCTATTTGATCTCTTTGTCTTTCTGCATATTATCAACCTTCCAAAACATTCTCTCTAATGTTTACCAATACTCGCTAATGTCAACACTAGTTTCCCTAATCATACATATATATATCACCAGGACTTTGAAAAGTATTTTTGGTTGTATTGGCTAACGTTTTTGTAATTACAAATAGAAAGGATAGTATGCATTTGATATGTACATCATGTTCAAATCAACAAGTGTAAAAATGTTCTTTTGAAAAATACATATAAAAGCCCAACGTGAAATAAATCGAATTAAAAAAGATATAAATAACCAATAATCGTACCTTATCTAACATACATCAAAATGTGACTAATACAACAGTCAAAATATATCAAGATCAAAATCCTACGGTTTAGATTTAGATATCTTAACGTTCAAACCTACGTTCAAAACCCGAGTTGATAGACCGACTCTAAACCTAATCAAAAAAACTTACCTAAAACACCACAATAACTCCATCAATACTGCACTGTTGCTTGTAGTGGGTTCGATCCTACAAGACAGACAGGATCTCCCGTGTTGACGGATCGGTGATGAAAAGGGCAGTGGGCCAGCACGGCGGAGCTCCCTACCAACACAGAGTAGCCAATGTCGCGAGCCTTGTTCCGTATTGTTAAGAAGGGCTGTTTGGTAATTAAGGTGTTCGTTCGTACTGATCCCTCAAGGTCCTGAGCTGTGGTTTCGTCTTGCCTATATACAAAACATCACAATTGTTGTACTTATACTGGTAGACAATTGACGACTATACCTCCTTATGTGTAGTAATTTTGAACTTGATAAGAATGACTGGATTGTTTTTCTTGCAGTTTGAAACTCCGCTAATATTAATCTTGGGTAAAATTCACGCAATGAATTGGTTCATTTTATACAAAATGTATGACCAACCTTGCCAGTGAACGAGATTGGTAAATATATTATATACTTACGTACAGTTGATGGTGTTGATAAACGACATGATAATTCACTTAGTGTTTAAATTCGATCGGGATTTAAAGAAATCAATTTCGAGCAAAGTCCAGTAAATGTAGGTTTAAAAATTGCTGGTGTCATGAAGGACTTAAAAAAGAAATGGGGAGGAAATCTTTTTCTTCCACTTCAGAAATAGATTTAATATTATATTTGGAAGTTCAAATGATTTAAGAATAAAAGGAATATCGTTCGCGGACTTAAAAGTCAAAATGTATCGGGTACATAACGTCTATAACACGAAGGTTTTGAAGTGTGAAGAACGCCCTTCCAGCCACCAGATTTCGTGGTTAGATAAATACGCGTCAGATAATGCTATACCCAGAGGACGACCCATTATAATGCCATCCGTCTGTATATCTGTTACGACACTGAGACAAAAATAGAGGTTACATGATGAAACACTAAGGATAAAAATTCCTTAAACTAAGACTTTAGTTAAGTCAAGAACTGTGTTTGTATCTCTGAATAGGTCGTTAGCACACAATACGATGGTTCGCAAGCGTGGAATTCTATAAACAAAAGATTTGACGTCATAACACAGCTAATGAAACCCAATTTACATATTTGTTTTCCACAGGAAATTAGAATCCTTTATTGTAAATTCATTATCAGTTATTGGTGACATAATCAGAATAAAGAATTTAGCTAGATTGTAACCATAAGTGCCGATTGCAGAGCATGAAGGAATAGTCAACCTTACGGACCCTTGCCAGAGTGTACATAATGCCTGGTCGGGAGACAGATAAATGTAATTGTAATTACGTTCCAATTATTAATAATATAATTCACCTTTGGATTCCAGCAATCTATTGATTAATCTTCATTTTCCATGATTACGGGAAAATAGATCATGATCTATCCTTTCGAATTCAATCCTGCAATTTTCATGTCACCTTTTTTTTGTACATAATCATCTCTGTTTAGTAGAACAGCCCCATTATCATATCGAACTTGGTAATTAGAGTATTAGGATGAGTACATGATTAAGATTTTCCCCTGACGCTTCTATCCTCTACAATCGCCATCTCTAGTTACAGTCTACCTAAATACTTCGTTTCAAAGTATTTCACCAGTAACTAATAATAACTTTAGAATATAAGATTGTCTTCTGTCGTGTATAGATTAAATATGTAAATTAGATTTAACGTGGAACCTTTCTCTATCACTATTGCATTCTAGGAACCATTGTATTGATGATGAACGATTCACGTATAGTTTCATGGGTTTACCGAGCCTTGAAAGTTTGGTTTTCAAAGTCAACTGACTACATTCCTTTATTATCAAATCATTTGAGATCATAACATAACAACATTGAATTTACCTCAGGCGTGGTCAATAACAGTGATCCTCTCGCTTTCCTTAATATCAAGTAAATGCGGTAATTCCTTCATAATATTAATATACGACATTTGCTTCTTGTATCATGATCGAATTGAAACGCAACTTGATGGTACCATTGGCCATACGAACATCTCATATGTATATATTGGATTATATTCAGTTCCCCATTGAAGTAGTATCACCAAAAAATGTTCTGCATAATTGTAATATATTTACTGATCTTGGTCACTTGGAAAGGCTCGTAAGAATTTAACTTTTTTCGCGTCAGTTTTACCTAAAAGGGAAATCAAAATAGTTTTTAAAAGCAAAAAAAAAACACACAATCTAGACATTTTGCTAATTCATGGATGTTATTCCTACTAAGTTATAAGTCGTCCATTGTCTGCCAGTATAAGTACAACAGTTGTGATGCTTTGTATATATATTGGCAAGACGATGCGACACAGCTCAGGACAAGTGGCCAAGATTACAGTGAGCGGTCAGTTACCAACGAACACTTTTGATTACCATGCTCACCCCTTTAGCAATACGAGATCACTCGAAGGGCAATGATCACCCATTGTTGGCTGCGAGTTTCCCTGTGCTGGCTGGTGAGGAACACATTCATTTTGTGATCCATTAGTACCACATCCCCTCCTGTCCTGCAGAGGCAAAGATACCGACTGGGTTGTATTGTGTTGTGGTGTGTTGTGGTGTGTTGTCGTGTGTTGTAGTGTGTTGTATTAGGCTTAGAGTAGTACTGTCTAGTTGTTTTCAAATGTACTTTTATCAAGAAAGGATATTTTATTAATATCAACTGTATAAATTTAATATCAATTGGTGAATATTGCCTCTGTTGAATTTATATAAGTCACATTTGAATATTTATCAGATAAAGTTAGGACTGGAGTATATTCTTCCTCGAATATTTATTCCATATCGGACTGTTATGATATATATGTTTTAAAGAACATTTCATACTTTATATATTGAACAGAAACTCGCATTGCAGATGTTACATGCATATTATATTTTCTCTTTAGGTTCTGATGATGGTATACACACACACACACACACACACACATACCTAAACGGAAGCCAATAGACCCAAAGATGTTCATCTAAGCCCTAGTTATTCCTTTCGTAGAAGAATTGCGTTGTTTGAGCTTCGAAGAAAACGAGTCTTGAGTTACGTGTTGTCAAGTGTTGTGTGTGTGTGTGTGTGTGTGTGTGTGTGTTGAATACTAGCATCCCCACGTCTGGGTGAGGCAAGAATAAAAAGAAAGAAACTTGGGCCATTGGAGTGAAACACGACAGCCACATGAAGGTCAGGGAGAATAAGAGAGATAACCTGGCTTGTACGAAGAAGGTATGATGCTCTCTGGCATAATAGTTATGGTGAGGATCTAGTGTTGATAATCCCAGGGTTCGACACCAATCAAAAGTATAGTCAATAGAGACTCAATAAGAGATAAGGAATCGGAGTCACTATTCTGGCACCTGAGGATTATATATATCAGGCTCCTGAACTCTGTGATTATCGACATCTCGTTGAGTATTACACTGCTATCATGTACTTCAAAAACCAAAGCATCCTTTTAGCTTATGGATATTTCACTGGGTTCATACGTCGTCTTTTTAGCTTTTATATTACGTCGTATTTCTTCACTCGAATCGACTTTTTAGCTTATGTATTATATCATTTTTCCTTCACTTATATTCATACAAATTGTCTACCTGACGTATACATTATGCATCAAACCTTCACTGATATACTCACTGACGTCTGACCATATCGGTTTGGTTGTCTCTTCTTCTTTGTATCTGAACGATCACCAATCTGGTAGGTAGGGTCCTTACTCTATCCCCTCATCCCGTCTGCGTTGATCCAGACGAAGACGCAAACCTCCTGGAGGCAGCCGAGACACACACACACACACACGCACACACATACACACACACGTAGTCCCCTCACTACACATCACAAACCTCCTGGAGGCGAGACACTTACTCACACATACCCAGCTCCTCACTACACCTCTTCCTACGGCTCCCAGACTGGGCGAACACTTTAGGCAACACAGGTAATGGATCTGCAGGTCTCCCTGGAGGCCAAAACATCTTAACTTCAGTGGGGACCAACATGCTGCCTTAACTTCCGGCAGCCCTGGGACGCGGGACGATCCCAGAGTTGACCTGCTAAAGTTGTGGTGTAAACAGCCAGGGCCGTATATCCCCACCTTGAAGCCCATGGGCGTCCCAGCCCTCCTGCATGAGTGAGGTGGTGGAGGAGGGGAAGGTAGTGTTGATGGCCTCAGGACCTTTGGTGACGATGGAATCTCGAAACTTGGAGGAGTATTCAGATGGGTGTTGATTGTGTACTTCAACGTCATCTTCGACCTCTGACATCTTTGTCTTCCAAGGCGATCGGGTCCTGAACATGCAGGAGGGTGAGAGACATGCACGGGATGTGGTATACTGGGGTCGACGTACAGTCACTGGAGTGAAGCAGGGCATATAAAGAGTCCGGGGTAAACTATAAAAAGGTCTATGGGGCCTGGATGACAGCTGGTGAATAGATGTGCGAGGATTCGGTCTTTTCTTCGTCTGTTCCTGGCGCTACCTCGCTAAAGCTGCAACCGGCGATCAGATATGAAAAAAAAAGAAGATAATGAAAAAGAATACATCAAAATGGATCAGTTTCCAAGCAAAGATGCACCACATAGAACAATATAATCCACGTTTCCGCACGTAGCAATAACGATAAGCAAGCAATTTACTCCAAGCCCTGTTCAGCCACTTCATTTTAACCCTTTTGTATCTAAGGCCATAAAAAGCAGGCCTTGGAAACGCCCTCAAACGGCCGTAAAGTCCCCCCCCCCCCCAGGGGGACCAGTCATCCCTGTGGTTCGTCGATCCATTTCCTCGTGGGGGGGGGGGGGGGAATGAGTGATTAGATAAGGTGATCGTGTGA
Source organism: Panulirus versicolor (assembly GCA_032361705.1). Lineage (NCBI taxonomy): Eukaryota > Metazoa > Arthropoda > Malacostraca > Decapoda > Palinuridae > Panulirus > Panulirus versicolor. The sequence goes on along the minus strand of JAUUDZ010052940.1, from coordinate 45 downwards.
GATGAAATTTTATGATAAATTCTGGTGATAAACTTTGAAAAGAAG
>JAUUDZ010052918.1:0-10446 GCA_032361705.1 Panulirus versicolor | reverse complement strand
ATCAGTTGGGGAAAATGGCAAAGTTTTTAGCTGCACAGTTACTGTTTGATGAGTTAAAAAATTAAGCTCCTAATGAGTGAGTTGATGTGTGTATTACTTGCAGAATATAAATGAGTTCTTTTATCAGTTTTCTTTTTTTTGGCAATAGAGGCAGGGAAAACTTCAAGGAGCTCTTAGAGTTTTCAGAGGAGGTGGCACTGTTGACTAAGAGATTCTTGGTCCCTCCTCACAGTCTTAAGTGGAGGGTTGGTGCTCTCTACACATTATATGGTCTCTATTATAAACACCCTTTTAGGTAAGTTTTTTTTATTTACTTGATTTTTATCATTTGCAATTAAGGGTATCCCTCCATCAGTCACACAGTAAAGTCCATTTCATTTAGACAAGAATGATATAGTTTAAGTGCTACATTTGGCTTTGAGTATTTATATCAACATCCCATGTATTTCCCTTTTTTGCTTTTCATTTGAAATGATTGGAGGTGGGATACGCTGATCTTTCTTGAGGCTGATTTTTGAGGAATAAGCTAGAATAAATCTTTTATATATTCTTATAGCTTTCCTTGTAGTATCTAACTGGAAAAATGCATATTGTGGTCATTGATTAGTAAAAATTAAAGAAATTTTGATAAAACCTTAGATATTTGTATTTCAGGAACTGATGCTAAGAAATGTGATTTTAATCCTTTTGGTGTTACAGGCACTTCTTCAAGGTTCGTCTTGTTAGGGATGAATATGAACAACTTCTGAAGCTAGTGAGTCAGTTTCGGACTGATGTGGACAACTCAGATCCAGCATACATCTTCCGAAAGATGGAGATTGAAGGAGCCTTCCATTATGTGGCTACTTCCAATGAGGTTAGTCAAAGCCATGCCCTAAAGATTTCTTTGAAGATTTTACCCTTCCATCTCCTGTGTGCCAATAGAAAAAGTTATAATGAACAGACAGAGCTATCCCAATATGCTCTGTAGCTAGGAATTTATAATTTATTCTTCCCTAAAAATAGGTATCATTGAAAACACTCATCAACCTGTACCACATTTGCAAAGAATGTAGTGTCCACGAAAAATATTGTCCACCCCCATTTTTTTTCCTAGGCAATACTCGTCTAAGGTTTATTGTGGGTACAAGTATGTGACGCTCTTAAGGTGAAATCATTGTACATCAGGTCACTGAGTGTTTATGATGGTATGAATACCAACAACCAGCCTCAGGCTATACTGAGGGAAGGATGTTCCTTCTTTCCTCTCCCAACATGCCACTTCATTTTGAGAATTTCACTACTGGGCATTGTATTTCTTCCATCTGTGCTTCAAAATGGTTGTCCATTACCTTTCTAAGGAGGAGAAAGCCAGAATTCTCATCTGGAAGAAAAAAATTTGGATGCACATTAGATTTTTAGTTTCATTGGGAGCTCAGAATGCACAATCAAGCGGTTGTTTCCTGCTACACATCATCAGTACTGTGCCTCATTTCATGTTGAGGATGCATGATATGAAGTAAGAAAATATGTATGTTTAAAGGGAGAAATTTTGATAATAAAGGACAGAAGTATATAAATGTAGCTTATGTAAATAAAGAATATCTTGTAGACTGCCACTTTCGTAAGGTTATTTTTTTTGTTTTCTGAACTGGCTGCATTTTGGGATCATCTGTTCCAGGGTAATTAATATTATCTTAGTAGATGTTTTAAGTTAATCCAAACACCTTTATAGTTACCAAGAGATGAGGTAGCTGGGGCTCCTGAAGCCCATCAAATGGAGCAAATCAATTTCATGTTGATGAATAGAATTTTGAATTTTGAATCTGCAAAGGAGACATGCAAGTCATGAGCACATGTTTTAGATCCAGCCTAGTATACAAAGGAGACATGCGAGTCATGAGCACATGCTTTAGATTCAGCCTAGTAATGTATTACTGGTTAGGCTCTTAAGTTTTATTGCAAGCAGTTTTCAGATTTTCTAGTAATTGGTTGCCTGGTAAGGAGATAATGATGCTATAACTTTTAGAAATGTTTTGTAGAATATAACATGGCTGATCCATAGTAAGGTTGCTGTTGATAATCCTGGATACTTTATTAAGGTAGGTAGAGGTTCTGTGTTGTTTGAAATTGCCTAGATGAGTGGGATTGTCTTGCAAACATTTTTTTAAGCCTTTTCTATAAGATTACAGAAGTTAATATCTGCGCATAAAGCTGATATTTCTTATTGTGATCAATTAATGTATGCCAGATTTTTAGGTCTTTAACCTGTTCTGATATTTTTCTAAATTTGAAGATGTGCCTGGACTTCTATTCAGTGGAACGTGAAGCAGTAGACATAAAGTATGAATCTCAGCGACTTGTGAATGCCTCCCCCATCAGTATTGTACTTTCCCCAGACAGTCGGTTCATAGATGACTGTTTGTTGCAGCAATATCAGAAAACTAAAGCACTTGTGATGGGTAAGTACTTGAGCATGTATTTACTTTTGTCTTGAAATCCAATGAAAATCTGATGTTGCCATTAAAGTTTTAGATTGCAAGTTTAGCCAGCAGTTCTGGAGGATGATGCATCTGTTGTCTTGATCTTTCAACAGTCTGATGCATTGATATTACACTGTCAAAACTGATGCTGCAGACAAAAGAAATGATTATTTTTAAGGAGTGTTAGAGCTATGTGCACATGTGATCTGTATGTTGCAGACATATGTCTGTAATTGATAGAATTAAGATAAGAAATGGCAATTAACTTTTTAGGTCAATGATCAGACACTAAAACTTCTTTTAACCATTTGGAGTACGTGCTTACTGTCATGCAAATGATATGAAGAACAGTCTTATGGAAAGGTTTGTGAAACTAGATCCAAAAGCAAAAAAATTAACCTCTGTTCTCTCAGTCTTATGTAAACTTTTAAGAAACTTGATCCAAAAACAAAAGGTCATTTTGTGTTCTCTCAGTCCAAGAAGAGGAGCTAGTCTTTTCATTCCAGATAACTTTAAAGAATCTCCAAAGTTCTTGGCAGCTAAAGACGTGTTGTTGATATGGCAAATAATTTTGAATAATCAGTCTTCATAGCTTTTATTAGGCACACAGAATTATTATTCAGAATTCAAGAATTTTGTGAAAAATATTAAAAACTTAAATAAGTTTGATTTCTCATTTTTAGATTATTATCATTTACCAAACCCAAGGAAACATATCTTTTACAAATACTCTGTATATGCACACCTTCCTAGATGAAAGCAAAGGAGATATAGCTTCTTAATAAGAAGAGTTCTTCCTTCAGTTTTCACATGCACAAAGAAATTGAATTTTAATGTAAGCAATTTATATATTTTTCAGCAAGATATTATGGGTTATTTGAAATGTACATTTTTTTTAAGGATGCTCTCTAAAGGGTAATGTATGCTTTCCCATCAGCATAAATTGACAAAAGCAGTTGAAAGAAAAGAGAAAAATCAGATGAATCAAAGTTTTACAGGAGATGGATAGGTATCCATTTAACAAGGGGCGTGTCAGATGTAAGGAAAGGCATTAGAAGGTAAGAGGCGTCAAATTTGCATTTTCCCCCTCCCCCATAGCAACCATCATTTTTATCAATTCTCAGGTGATGGAAATGAACCTGAGAGGGCTGTTTCTCTAGTGCAGCCAAGTTTTCCATTAGAAATTGACCATACATTGAAGGAGCTTAAGGAAGATATCTTAATCCAGCTGGGCCTAAAGGAGCCACCAAGTAAAATTGTTAAACAGAACCAGGACCAGAATGAACTGCCACCTATAGGTGAGGTCATTAGATTCATTGCATATAATGTTTCCTTAACCAGCAGCTGTTATATTTTTCAACATACTTATATTTCATTAGATTAACCAGTGTCTAGGTCATTGATATCTTTAAGAGACTCATTTTTATATAGATATAAAGGACATACAAAAATTTTTCTGGTGGATTTTATTTTTACTATAATGGTACTTTTGCTATTTTCTATGTCATCTTATTAGATTTACACAATAAGCATTATGAAAGCTTTTAGTGTTATTGTGAATATTGTTTGCACTACAATTTAATTGATTCATGATGATTATCCAGTAGTTTAGATTGTCTGACTTGCTCTTAGGGAAAAGGTAAAAAATGATATAGTAATTGAATTATCTTCTAATTCCTACTTATTTACATAGGACTGATCAAGTTCATGCTGCCTGCTATTTGCACACAGTTATCCTCATGGCCAGTGTGCTTTGGTAAACCAAGGTTTCCATGTTACCATAAGTCCTTCAAAATTTTTCACTTAATATGCTACTAAATTGATCTTGGAAGATTAACGTTTACATTAGTACCTCAACTCTGACACAAAATGCCTGCATTTCACATACAGTAATCAAAAGACATTCCTTCAGCATCCAAAGACATCACTCACCAAATATGTTGAGGTAGAATATATAGAGAAGTGCAATACATGGGAAAATTTATCCTGTGTAGCTTATGAAAATATGTGACATGACATGACATTGTTTGTTTGATAAATGTTGTATAAGCAACTGTAGTTCTGCAACTACCATATCTGCTGAAATAGATGTTCATTCTCATTCTTTTTTGACAAGCTTTAATCATCAGACTGACTTAAATGGGTCAGCAAGAATTAGGTTAATGGGATCAGCTTTTGTGTACAATTTGTGATCTTCACAGCTGGATACACATGCATAGTATGCTGCAGACACTTTGATATTCAGGTGTTAAAGATTCCCAGCAGCTGTGCTTGAAGCACTTATGAAGGAATTCTGATAAAGCATTTTTCAGTTGTTTGTTTCATATAAGTTAGGATCATTAGGTCATATAAAAGCATAAGATTATTTATTGTTTATTACCAGTGCTTGATGTTTTTGATGTATGTAGACATCCTTTTCATTTGTTGTTAGTTTTTCAGTAGACCCTTTCATTCTCAGGTACCAGACGAGCTTATATCCGAGCAAAAGCATTGGCTGTGGATACAAGCGAAGAATACCTAAAGAAAAAGGGACTTGTAGGTGGTTTTAGTTTCAAAGGAAAAACAGGAAGAATAATACAAAAGAGAAGAAGAGGCAGGCCTGCTAAGAAGGAAATGGAAGAAAATATGGGCAGGGAAAGAGCCTCATCATGCAATAATGAAAATATGACAGGAAGGCTTTCCAAAAGATCAGGAGGAAGCACTAATAAATCACGAAGTGAAGTTAGCAAATATCCAAGAATGTTAATGGACAAGAATGTGAGACGGTTCATGAGCCCACCCTCGGCTGGCACTCTTAGGATCCCACTAAAGCCTCGAAAAAAGGGCAGAGTATTGTCCAACAAACTAACCTACAAAGCAGAGGGTGAGGGAAGTGGTGTAGGCAGTGAGAGTGAAGTGGACAAAGATCATACCGCAGATGAACCTTTAGGGCAAAAGGAATTAGAGGCATCATCAAGAACTGAAATTAGCTCTTGTGCAAATTCTGAACAGGATTTTGGAGAGGAGCATCTCAATGCTGTACCTCAGGTATCACCACCACCTAAACGGAAGCGGGGACGCCCAAGAAAAAATGTTCTTTATAAAGCCCTAGAAGTATCCAAAGGAAATTCACCTCCTAAAGAAAAAGTACCGCAGGTATTTGTTGGTCAAAGAGGAAGACTTAATAGATATCTGAGGGATATGTTCAAGACACAGAAGTTAGATAAGCCAACTGTTATCAACACTTTAGATGCAGCACAAATTCATTCAAATATCATAGATTTGCCATCTGAAGAAACAAGCATTGTACTACCCATGCAACGAGAAGGTATTAGTGATGAATGTTCTGATAACAGTTTGAGCAATTTGGGTACAACTTATGGAAGACATACAAAAGGCAATAATGCTTTGCCTGCACAAGATTCCATAAATGACTCTATATGTTTAGATGTGCATTTTAATCAGAAAGGAACTAGTATCATAAGAAAAATGAAGTTTAAAGTAAAAACTAAGATTTGGGAATCCATAGAAAATGACAAGGTTAAGATTGAAAATTTGAAAAAGAAATTGCTTCAGCTTTTACCAGATGAAAACCAAAGTGAAGAAGGCGAAGTGAATATAGTTACCCAGATATCTGCCTCTGTACCTGAAGGCAGTGTGGATGCATCTGAACTATCACAAAGCCCTTCTCATCAAGATGTAAATGCAATGCTTCATTCTTCAGCAGTGCAGTTCCAGCTTCCAAGAAAAGCAAATAAACCAGTTAGTCATATGACAGAATTGCATTCTGGAGTATTTCCATTATTGTCCACAAGAGAAAAAGGTAAGGGTATGACTCGACCTGGAGTTGGTAAGATGTTAATGGTCCCCATAAAGATAGGTGGTGTTACTCATTACCTTCCAGCTTCACCATCCCAAATGAAGGTAAATGATAAAGGCTTAGAATATGGACATGATAAGTCATTATCATTGCCAGTTGTTAAGAGGGAAGTTTCTGAGGTAACTCCTATCATTGACAATTATCAAATACCACAGTCCACTGAAACCTCGGAGACTCCTAGGAAACTTGCTGACAGTGTCAGGGCTGAATCGCCAGACTTCATCTCGTCAGACATGAAGTGGGTGTCTCCACTTCCTGAAAGTGAAATCAGTTATATTTTGTCAAGTGCACCAGTAAGAGAAGACATTCATGATGGTACTGATGAAATTTCACCTATCAGAAGACGAGAATATACATGTAGAACAGATACTCATAGCACGCAAACCATTGATGGACTTCCAGATGAACTGTGGGAGTCAAAGGATGGTCGAGAAAGCCCTCCAGAATCACATGCAGAATTAGAACATTTAACATTGCGTCACAAAAATCACCCTCAGCAAGTTTTTGCCACTAAGCCAGCACAGTCTAGTCTGAATAAACCATTCACCACTAAAGACCAAGTTTACAAAGCATGTGAAGCTAGCGCAGGTAAAACTTTGGAAATTATTGTCGTGACAAACAGAGACTCAAACACTATGGAGGTTGCACATCCTGAAGAGAATAATTGTTATAATGTTAGTGAGAGTACAAGTTTTGGAGAGATTAGCTACCCTGAAGTTACTGACATTACAAGTGCCGAAGAGATTCATTGTTCCGAAGAGGATGAAGACCAGAGTGATTGTGTGGATATGGTTGTAGATGATTTTGTAAATGACATGACTTCATTTGACTCACAAACCATGAATTCAGATGTAGGAAGCTCATTATCTGAGCCTGTCTCTAGTAGTATTTTTTATGTTACAAATGCAGAAAGTCATCAAACAGAAAAGGATATATCTCTTTCTCAGGCAGCAGTTGTTTCCACAGTTATGCCAGCAGAATTAAGCCTTGATGTTTACCCATCAGAGACATCTATTCATGCAAGTTATACTGTTATCCCAAATGAGGTGACATCTCTTGCTCTACCCAGTACATCTGTGGCACCAGTGGTTAGAGAAGAATTGAGTATTCCAGTGCCTTTTCAGCCTAGACAGGTACAACTCTCACCTTCTGTCATGGAAAATGTGATGATTCCTCTTTCAGATGCTCAAGTAATTGTCCAGTCTTCCCCACAACAGATGACTGTATCCACTGCCCCTCTGACAGTGTCAACCCCTGTTTCAACTTGGCGTACTTCTGAACATGTTTTCTTGGAGGATGTGGTAAGTGCAAGTACATCCACTTCCCATGGATCACCGCAGAGCACTCCAGGATGGATTCATCAGTCCCATCATGAATGCGTTAGGCCCTTGAATACAGCTGCTGTGACTGCCCATTATCCTGACCGCCCCATCAACATGGTTACATACCAGAAGGTTCCTGTTCATTCAGGAGGTAATTCATTATCTAAATTTCCAGAACAGCCAACCCAACAGTCTATGTTGGAAATCAAACCTCCCAGATACCCAGGGGTTGTACAAGTTTCACCTGTATCACTAAAAAGTTCTCCATGCATTTATCAATCACCTTCCATCTCTTCTCCAATGGTGTATCCACATACTCCTCAAAGTGACTCCTTGGTGGGACTTAGACGCCTTCCAGATATAATGGGAAGCAAGTTGTTGAAAGTGAAAATAAATGATAAAACTGTGTTTGTACCAGCAGACAGAGTGCTAACTAGTGCCACTCGAGTGACCTATGCAACGCAGTTATCTAATGAGCCTGAAACTTTAGTGGAAAGATTGGTGGAAAAGCAAGACATATATCCTAGCTCAGTGCAAAGTGATTGTGAACGAAATACGAATAGTCAAGAACCAACTATTGAAATTTCAAGCCAAGGCATAATTGTGGATAAGAAAGTAGAAAGTGATATTTTGTCTCTACCAAGAATATTATCTGACAGTACTGACAGTCAGCATACCTCTCCATCATCATCATCCTCTGTAGCAGTAAATGTTAGTCGTGTAAATTGTGACATAAAAACAGAAGATGTTAAACCATTTGAATCATGTTCAAAGACTGTTGAAAGCAGAACAGCAGTAAGTTCTCCTACTTTACCACCAGTCAGAAAAATGCAGGTGTGTTCATTCCTTTTCTCAAATAAGTACAAAGCTTTGTCTGGAATGATGGAGACTCTAGGGCCAGCCACTGGTACACCAGTTACACCAAAAAAAACTCGAGTACCATTCTTACTGAAACAGTCATTAGTTCCAAAAAAGAAATCCTAAGTTTAATTGTACCATTTTTAAGTTGCTAGAATTTGAGATCTCTTTTTTGTGATAGGAATATGGATATAGGATATTGAGAATTTTATATGAATATATTTTTAATTTTCTTTGTATAGAATAAAGTATTTTATTTAGTCTTTGTAATCTGCAGACTCAAGTGCATTATGTAACAAACAAGTACCCGAAATCTGACATCAACATAACCATTCAAGAGGTAAGCTGAGCCACAGGTGAATTTAGTTATTCATCAGTATATTATAGTATATTGAATTTGGGTTGCATTTGAGTCCTGTATATTCTTATAGTTTTCTGAAAATTATTTGATTTTTAACATTTTTGAACAACCGACAGTGATGTTTGACTACAGGAGTATTAAAGATATCACATTTCTTGTCTGCCTCGGCCCGTTTTGCTAGCCTGCTGAGTAGGTGCTGTTGACCCCAGTTCTGCAAATATTCCCCACAAAGGTGCATGTAGTCTAAAATAAAAGCAGAGTGCTTGTAGCTCATTTTCATTATATTCATGTTTGATTGAATGGATGATATGTTAGAGGAATGAATGATGAATGAAAGTTATTGAAACCTTGAGAAAGAGAAAATTATATGCCACAGTCAAAGTTAAGAGGTTGTGGTACCTTTGAGTGGAATGGAGTGAAGGGTGTGAGGTTAAGCATGAGAGATGAAATTAATTGGTATGCAAGAGATGTGGGGATAGTAACGAAGTTTATCAATTCAAATGAAAGATGCTTAGAATATTTATAATGGTCGCATACATGCCATTTTATAAAAGAGGTTAAAGATACATGAAAGATAGAACTTGAATAAGCAATGAATGATGTAGATCTGGGAAATTGCTCTCTAAAATTGCATTACCTATGAAGAGAAATGTTGTAAAAATGGTTGATAAAATATTTGGTTGCTCATTAGCAAATGATCAGTTGTCTGTCAGTTCAAATCATTCATATTGTGAATGATACAGGAAAGTCTATCTTTCTGTGATGATACAGGGAAGCCTATCTTTCTGTGTATATCTCTGATGCCTGTTCCCTCTTAAACTCCTTCAAGGGTGTGGCCACGGCAATAGCCTCCATAACTGGTGAACTCCAATGCTGCTTCTTAACCTTTAGTGCCTCACTCTTAACAGATCACCAGCAGAGTGTAACTCTAGCACAGTGTTTCTAGAGGCTCCTACTTAATCTTCTTGCAAACTGCTTCTGCCTAATGCTCCAGCCTAATCTTTCTACTTCTCACTTCTACCTCATGTTTGTACCCATGTTCCTACCTGCTACTTCTACCTATTGCTCTTATGTATATTTTATGTATTTTTTAAACTGCCATTATTAATTTTTTCCTAATGCATGAACTAATATACATATTCAGAAAAAATGTTGGGGGAAAAACTATGGCATACCAGGCCTTACTAGATGGTGATTACACCTCTTTTAAACATTCATCATACGTTTAGTGAATGATACTGTAATTTTGATATTTTTCAACACAATTTTCAACCACTGGTCGGTGCTAGACGGCGGTACTCCAGTGTGATGGGATTTGAATTACTTTGTTAAGTACTGGCACCTAATGAGGTGGATTGTCTCCACGAAACATGTCGTGCCATATGAATAGAAAAATTACACGTTGAATAGAATTGTATGAACTATTGAAGTGCGATTTCACCTTCATAACTTTCATCTCGAACTTGGCGCTACCTCGCTAGGGCAGGAAATGAATATGTATGTAATAAAAAAAGAAAAAAAAAATATATATATGGGTTTGGGACATTTCTTTCGTCTGTTTCCTTGTGTTACCTCGCTAAAGCG
>JAUUDZ010052907.1:0-10447 GCA_032361705.1 Panulirus versicolor | reverse complement strand
GTACTCAGTCTCTCATGGTACTTGCTCACACCAGGTATATATATATATATATATATATATATATATATATATATACCTGGATCAACACTGCTAAATCATAATTGGAAACATGAGAACATAACATTTGGACGAATATATTTGATAGTTCTAAAACTCTTGGGAGACCCCACATTGAGTTTGCTTATCCTATCTAGTATTCCCACCAGTTATGACATTTACATAAGGATTTATCAATAATTTTCAAAACTGACTAACTAAATTGAATGGGGACCGGAAATCTGATTGTGGAAAAATAGAGTTCAGAAATCAATACGATGAGCCAGAGGATGAGAGAAACTTAGCAGTAGATTGTGTAGTGATGTAGAGAAATCTTTCCACAGTAACAGAGTACTGGAGGAGTGGACCAAGAATCAGGCAATTCACTGAACAATAGATAAGCATCAGTAGTAGGATTGACTAGAGATACAACATGGAACCAATTCTGTAAAATCCCTTTCCAAGTGGGCAAACAGGTAAACACACTTTTTCCAAGTATATGGTATACGATTAACAGCAAAGGAAAGAGCAAGACCTAAATGAATTTGGAAATTTACTTGCAATGAATCAAAGATGAACAGTGTGAGTAACCATTCTGACCGAATCATAAGATTGGGGAAGACATCCGATGTATAAAGGCCAATGATTGTTGCTCTGAACACGTATGAGGAGAAGCAGCTGATCTTAAAACATCCACATCAAATAGCTAAAAGTACTTCTTCTAAGGGTATTGTCATCAGCCAGGACATGACTAAGTAAGACAAGAAAATAAAAGGTTACTCGCCAGTAGAGCAATGCAAGCTAAGGACATCACAAAATGTACTTCCTGTGTTTGGTAACAGCTCTACCATGGATTGATAACATCTAGAGACTCCCAAGAGGAAGTTACTAGTGAAGAACAATACCACTGGTGAGAATTATACTATATGTAATAAGACTAACCTTTCCACTTTTAGGTGTTCATTTACCAAAGCAGATTCCCTTCTGATGTAAGTGAAGTGAATTCTGAGAAAGAATAAAGATGATGGATCAAACACCTTGAAGAGCTGAAGAAGATAAGCAAAACCAAAGATGTGAAAATGGCATGTCTGACACAATATGAACTTTAAGACAACTCAAATGTTTTACTGCAACAGCGAGGATGACAAGGGTTGAATGGTACTGTTGAAATTAGGCAAGAAGATCAAACCTTAAGAGTTGGAGAGACAGTCTAATACAGGAAGATTGGGCAAAAGTATGGGCAAAGACTGGAATTCATAAAGATGAATTATCGTTTGGATGTTTGTATAAAAGCTCTAATAACTTGTCCATATTATAAGAATAAACGCAAGATAAATCCGATGGAAAGGGAGCAGTAGAGAAGGGAATCCCACCAATGACTAACATACTGGAAGAATCAGTATCATGTACCAGCATATGATGACGACCCCAGTTTATTGTACAGTGAACAACGAGTCCCATGTACTGGACCTCAAGTGAGGAGGAGGAGGAGGGGGATGTATTGGATGACATTGACAGCTTGATCTCCTCACCTGGACTAATGTGATCATGCTCTCCTACAATTCTTTGATGAACATAACTTCTAATATAACGCTGACGATAACGTATCCCGGCAAGGAAAATCACATGACAATGAAAGTATTCCTTCCTTTGATTGGGATGCAGCACCTAGCTAGCCACCGTAATCTAGATGTCGACTGCTGTGTAGGAAGGCGAATCCCCAGAAAGATGAGTAATGTCGGGACATGTAAAGAACACATACACTCTTTTCTTACGGACCTTAGGTTCGAAAACAAGCTCGAAACTGGGGAAAAGTACACTGAAACAACTGAGATTTGTCTAAAGGAGTGAGTAAAATCTAACAACAAAGTCAGATCCCTGAGGAGGAAGATTCCAAGGAACGATGTAAAGGAAATACTTATCTATATCTCTGACACCTGCTCCAAATGTAACTCCCTCATGGGGCTAGCTAGCCACGGCAACAGAATGTCCACAACTAGTGAACCCTAGTGCCGCTTCTTAGCCTTTAGTGCCTCACCTTTAACAGGCCACTGGCAGAGGGCAACTCTAGCGCCCTATTTGCAAAAGCTCCTACCTTATGTTCCTACTGACTACTTCTACCTATTGCTCCAACTTACTATTTCTACCTAATGTTTCTATCTAATGTTCCTGCCCAAATGTTCCTACCTGCCTTTACTATCAACTGCTCGTAACATTATGCCAAAAAGGCAAGGCTATCACATAGTGCTCACCGCAGGAAAATCATAGTTAAAAAAAGAGCTGTGCGAGTTGTGTTGTCAAGTGTCATGTATGATAAGGAGAGATTGTATGTTTGAGAGAAGAATGCCAGTAGTCCACGTGTGGGTGAGGCAGAAAGAAAAGACCACGAAATGAGTCAGAGGAGTGAAACTTGACAACCACCTAACCTAACCTAACCTAACCCTCCCGATACCCAGGCGGATAGTACCGGTAATATACCTCCCTGGTCGGTGGCTGATTACCTACAACTATCTACTATTTAAAATATCTAAGTAAACTAAAAATATGAATGGGAATCATATGAAAACCAAAACCTCTATCCAGAGCAGTATACCTGATCCCAACATGGACAACGATAATCTGTATGAAGAGGCCAACGTGGCATCTTCCGACAACGATAAGGCTAGGAAAATGTCAATCTCTTGTCATTATGTTTACTGGATATTAACACACCCGCAACGGAGGAACTGAACATCGAGGCGCCCTTAAAGTTAGCGACTGTTACTGAAGAGATAGTTGCTGGTAGAAAAAAAAAAATTGCTTGGAAATGGCAAAATCACCTATTCCTGATGGATATCACCCAAGAATATCATGTTTTACCTTACGCACTCTCGTTGTCAGATGCTTCTCTAGAAATAATAAAGTATCGTAGCATTTGCAAAGGTATATCTCGCTTATCTGTGAAAAAGAGAGATCACCCAATAACCACAAATCTCTCGGTTAAACAGTGTTACGATTATGATTATGGTAGTCACGAATCTTAGGCCGGTTGTAACTGGCACCCTCCTGAATGCAACACACGTCGTCGATTTCCTTAGCATTCTTAAGTCACGCAGTTTTCTTTGATGATGAACCAATAAATCGTTAGAATTACAGAGACATAAATACTATACAGCAGGTGGGTGACTATACTGGCAACTATGATTTAATCTACATCAAAGAAAAGTATCACCAAAAGAATGGCAGCAAAAGTAGTTCATCCATCCTATATGCAGGACTCGCATAACAAGAACACGAGGCCCACGTGCACTAAAAAAAAAAGTTAAGCCTGAAAAGGATACTGGAGTCTATATGGATTCCAGCTGTCTTTTGACGTGTGCATCTATGCCAGGGTCAACAATGCTAACAAGATAATAGGAATTAAGAGAACATGATGCTTGAGCGAAGATATCTTGCTACTTTTCAAAGCTCTTGGGAGACCCCCACATTGAGTCTTATTCTATCTGGTGTTCCTATAAGTAATGACATATATATATATATATATAAGAAAATGATTAGTGAAGATGAAGAGAGATGGGCAACTGAAGAAACTGGCTCCCTAAACGCAGCCTTACAAGTTTACAAACAAAATATATTAACCCTGGCATACAGATACCAAAAATGTGATATGGCGGAGGTGTATCAAAAATTGAATACCTATTGCGATCAAGGATTATGTTGCGTAGTAAAATCAGGTGACTGTGAAGGTACGGGAGATGACTCAATGATAACAAAAAAGGGAGATGTGATTCAATACATTCACTGAAGGAATCGTTGATACCAGTAATTCGCTTCCAGAAAATGTCGTTAGTGTCCCCCTTCTGCCCAAGCCTTACAGTGTAGTCTAAATAAGTTTCGGAACAAAATACCAGTGTCAAGAGGCTTTAGTCAAAACAATCGTGAAGATATGCCAACCTGAGGGCAGCGGTCTGGACATAAACAGACCTGACCCCCAAATTAAGTGGCTCTTACCCCTAATTTACTTCTACCTACTCTAGCAGGGCGCAGCCTTCCCCGGAGCACATATAGGAAAAACAAAATGAAAATATAACTTACCTTAACGAGATGATAACAGAGCTCCAGTGGAGGCCTTGGACAGCGATGGGCAATTTGGCACTGAAGAGTTACAGATGACTATGGCTGCGCGATGAATCCAGTTTTGCTTATGTTGTCAGTTTCCTCGGTTCAGTCTGGGAAGGAAGATAATTTTCTTACCTTCTCTCCATCACTAAGTATGATATAATCTGTTGCCAAATTTACTTTCGTTTCAAGGTATGGAACTACCAAGCTTTTCAGAGTTCACCTCGCAATGATAAATATAATGACATCACAAACGAATGAGAACACAGTGGTTTAAGAAGTGGCCTCAACCTTAAACCACTCGAACTAGTGAACACACAAAAAAGTTGCGACATTTGCACATATCACCCAGAAAAAAGAGAAAGAAATTCACTCACACTCACTGAGCTATTTCGCGCCACTAATTCTAAGCAAATCAAAGTCAACAGACATCTGCGCATGCGTCACTTCAGACCGAGCATGCGCAAGAGGTAAAACTTGCACTGAGCATGCGCAAGGGGGTGAATCTTATCTGGGCATACGCCACAGGTGAAGCTTACTAAGCATGCGCGAAAAAGAAACTTTGCCTGAGCATGCGCAAAAGAGAATTTCTTCCTGTACAAATCTGTATATACTCAGGCTTAATTTAACATCTAAAAACAAAAAGTATTAATCATAAGATTCCCCAAAACAATAGTGAAAAACACATCAAATGGTGAAGTACTAACTACAGATATATGAAAATCAACCTTCCTCAAACGACAGTCATTCTCAAGTGAAGGTTAGATTGCAACTTTTCGCAGATCAGAGTACAGATTGACAAGTATCTTGACCCACAACTTTTCTAAGATTAACAAGAGATGTAGCAAATTATCAGACTTCGATCATACATGAAGACATGGTATGGGAACAGAGCAACTTTGTTCTACGTGCAAAGATTTGCACCACAAGTCTTTAACTATAATTAAAAACTGTATATACGAACGATAGGACACTAAATGAAACCTTGTGATCATTGGCTTTTTA
The DNA here is from genome assembly GCA_032361705.1 of Panulirus versicolor. Lineage (NCBI taxonomy): Eukaryota > Metazoa > Arthropoda > Malacostraca > Decapoda > Palinuridae > Panulirus > Panulirus versicolor. Next base: position 5,308 of record JAUUDZ010052907.1, on the reverse strand, counting down.
ACTGCTGGATCGGCATAAAGATAGCGGTGTGACGTCGTCTGTTTGTTTAGGTCAACGTAACCACGAAAACTGAAATTCAGTCAACACGACCGTGACAATCAGTGGAAGATCTCACGCAAATGCCACTTGTAAAAGACGAAAACAAAATCACCCACAACTTATTTTTCATGTTCTAAAGTTAAAGGAGGGTATCATTCCGTTCATACAATAATACGGTTCTAGATAAAGCATCATGTCAGAACTTTATTCAAATATGAGGATTATGAGGGTCTGAAAGTGCTGATGGGTGATGCTTGGAAAAATATAACTACTTATATGAGGCCAGTGGCAACCAGGCAGGACGGAGTCAAAGATTAAACTTTTTAACATCCACAATTGTTTCGGTAACTCTCTAGTTTAACTTTTGTGATCTGTAAAATTATCCATTAAGCAAATCATCATAAACACAAAGTCAGAAAGACCCTCTTCGTTTCTTACGAATAGTTACAAATAACAGCATGAAGCTTGGGGTAAAGGGATTATCAAGCAAAAACTGACTTCTATGAAAGTATGTGAGCAAGGAACATTAATTCATGGGAATATGTACGATATCAGATGGCGTAGTCACCTCATGCATAAGAAAAGTCCCAGAGTGAAGCTGTAAGTTTGACGACTCGTGGGCCCAGCAAAAACCGATTAATATGGGATCCAGTTAGACAGACAAAAGTCCCAAAGGAAAGCTTTAAGTATGATGACCCGTGGACCCTGGGAAAACACAATAAATGGGCTGCCGTTAGCCAGAACAAGAGTCCCACAGTTAAACATTAAGTCTGAGAGCCCTTGGGCTACGGAAAACCCGATTGAAAAGGTCTGGCGTAAGCCAAGAGTCCCAGAGGGAAGCCTTAAATTTGACGACCCTTGGGCTCCGCAAAACCCAATTAAGATTGTATGGCGTTAGCCAAAAGAAAAATCCCAGATTGACTCTTTAAGTCTGATGACCCGTGACCACGAATCAAGGGCTCCTACCCTTAATTTACCTCTACGTACCCCAGGATGGCGCTCCTACTCCGGACCCCATATAAGAAAAACAAAATGGAGATATCACTTACCATATCGAGGCGAGTATAGAGCTCCAGTGGAAGTGTTGGTCAGCGATGGGCAATTTGCTACTGAGGAGCTGGAGATGACTATGGCTGCTCGATGAATCCAGTTTTGCTAATTTCATCAGTTTCATTGGTTCAGTCTGGAAAGGGACATGATTTTCTTACCGTCCTTCCATCACTAGGTAAGTATGGTATAATTTACCAAATTTACTTTCATTAACTTCATGGTACGGAATCTCCAACCTTTTCGGAGTTCACTTCGCAATGATGTATAATTACTTCGGAAGCGAATGAGAACACAGTGGTTTAAGAAGTGACGTCAACCACTCGAACAGGCCAACACACAAAAAAATTGCTACATTTGCTCATATCACCCAGAAAAAAAACAATCACAGAATTCAAGTTCATCAAGCAACGAGAGTTTGCCTCCATAGGGATGAATGTTCCCTTATGATTTTGTCACAACGAATTCATTGACACCTGAAGTTCAAGTATTACACTGCACCATTACGAGGAGAGATATTCTCGACACCGATCTTCAAGGATATTGACCGTTAAATCATGAACACTGGAGGATCTACCTTCACACTCACTGAGCTATTTCGCGCCACTAATTCTAAGCAAATCAAAGTCAAGACATCTGCGCATGCGTCACTTCAGGCCGAGCATGCGCAAGAGGATAAAACTTACACTGAGCATGCGCCAGAGGTAAAGCTTAATCTGAGCATGCGCTAAAGAGAAACTTTGGCTGAGCATGCGCAAAAGAGGATTTTTTTCCGGTATAAATCTGTATAAAATCTGGCTTACATTCAACATCTAAAAACAAAAAAATATCAATCATAAGAAACCCTAAAGACATCACAAAACAATGGCTTAAGACACAGTAAATAGTGAAGATACGTAAAAATCAACTTAAAATCGTCTCTAAACGTTATTGACAGAGTCTCGGATAGGAACTTTCCTCAGACGACAGTACCTGGACGGTCTAATTCTCAAGTGAAAGTTAGAATGCAACTTTCCGCAGATCAGCGTACAGATTAGCAAGTATCTTGACCAACGAGTTTTCTTAAATTCACGAGAGAAGTAGCAAATGACTAGACTGAGATCATACATTAAGATATGGTATAGGAACACTGCAACTCTGCTCAGCGTGCTAAAAAGATCTGTTCCACAAACCTTTATCATAAATCATATACTATATATTTGAATGACGGGAAGCTAAGTGAAACCATGTGATCACTGGCTTGTAAACTGCTGGATTGGCTCAATAGATAGCGGTGTGACGTCGTCTTTTTGATTGGATCAACGTAACCACGAAAACTGAAATTCAGTCAACACGACCGTGACAATCAGTGGAAGATCTCGCGCAAGTGCCACTTGTAAAAGACGAAAGCAAAATCACCCACAGCTTATTTTTCATTTTTTCCTAAAGTTTTTGGTGACACTAGTTTATCTTGGCACTTCTGTGATCTGCCAAATTATTCACTAAACATATTCTTATATCTAAAATGCCACAGAGGCCCTTTTCGTTTCTTATGAATAATTACAGGTAATATCTTGAATCTTGGAGTAAGGAGATCATAATGTAAAAACCAAGTGGCTTTTATAAAGGTATGCAGGCAAGAAACATTGATTTATGTGAACATGTTTAAATGATTTCAGATGACGTAGTCACCTTATGCAGAAGCAAAGTCCCAGAGTGAAGCTTTAAGCAAAACCCGATTAAAATGGTCTGGCACTAGTGAAAAAAAAAAAAAGTCCTAAAGTGCAGCTATAAGTTTGATGCCCCGTGGGCCTTGAAAAAACCAATTAGAATGGTCTGGCATCAGCCAGAACAACAGTCCCAAAGATATGCTTTTCTTTGACGACCTGTTGGGTCGTCAAACTAAAGCTGAACAAAATCGACTTGCGTTAGCTAAGATAAAAGTCCCAAAGTGATGCTTTACTCTGATGACCCTTGGAGCCAGCATACGTTGAATAAAACGTACGGCGTCTGCCATGGTAAAATTCCCAATGTGAGGTTTTACTTTGATGACTCATGGAGCCCACAAAAGCTGAATAAAACACTGCCATGATCTTACACTCGGTTCGTTTGTTACTAAAGTTCAAGTTGTGAGGATGCTGCTACAAAGACTAAGTATCATTTATGATGCTACACCAGATTAGAAAATAGAGAGGTCTCTCATGACTGATGGTAACGAATGAACAAAATGTACAAGGTGTAGATGAACATCAAGCGTATGCCAGTTGCCCTCTCAGTAGTAGTTACATGCATGTGAAAGAAACAGGTAACTAGTCCTAAAGAATCTCCACTAATATTTCAACTCAAAAATCTGCCAAACCTGTACTCAAGACAGTCCAAGACAAACTGAACTTGAATGTCCTCTTGCGAATAAAATCAAAGTACAAGAATGACTTCCTTACTACATGCCACAGATTGAAGCCGATAAACCAAGGAAGAAGTAATTAAACTAAAAAAATATAAGAAAATGGTACAATGATATTGTAAACAAGTGATCATGAGGATAGAATTATCTCTACATAATGTGCAACCAAACGAAGGGATTATCTTAGCATCATCTGAGACGATTCTCAGACAACATGTGCTAATCACCAAAACATTGTGTACAGCAGCAGTTGTAGCTGTTCCCTCTATTCAAGAAAACATATCCATTATTGTTACACAGGACCTCTGTCTCACTGTCAAACTGTACAAGGCAATGAAAATCAATGTTGTTAGCAGCCACATCACAAACCTGACACTGGTGAAGCATGGTCTTCATCAGCACAACATAAATAAAGGTGGGACGAGGTTGGTCAGCCAGGATCTATGTGGGCTATGATCAATGGAATCCACACTTGGTCACCCTGTAAAACAAAATAAAAAAAAAAATAAGTGATTTGGTGGATCATTCTCATGATAATGTAATCTGCAACCTTCCCTTGTATGAATGTCAAGGAACCGGTAAAATTTATCATGGTTATCAAGCCTATACACAATTCATTTAACAAGAACTTGTCACAATATCCTTCTGTTTCAATCTTTGTTTTTAATGACAGAATGAATTTTGCCATTCATCCACACTGAAAAGATAATTCTCAGAACTGCTTGGGCAATCTGGCCTAAATGTTTATGACACTTTTCCAAATTCTGGACTTCCAATTGAACCACTAGCTTCCCACGAGCTTATGCCACAGCAACGACAGTACTCAAACTGATCGTCAACATCTTCACCCATCCTCAGCTTCTTAATGTTGCGTCCTTGAGGGAATACTTTAAGACAACTATGATGACCTCTGAATATTAAATACTGAAAAATAACTATCCATACTGATATTGGTAAGCTGTTTGATATATAATGTAATTCCCTTGTATTGCAACCTATGGTTCATTATCTTTACTGGATTTAAGATTCTACGTGCACCACAAAAATGTTTCTTAAACTTCCTTTTTACTCTGATGAAAACATATATACACCGTGAGCTTTACCACTCAAAGATGCTCCCACAAAAACATGATTTTCTGACTTCTTACACATACTATCAATTCGATCATCTTTAGATGTAAAATATAGTGCTTTGTCCATTGGAAGAAATGTACAAAAGCCTTGAAAATATTCATGTGATAAATCAGCTGGGTGGTAGCTAAGCCAAGTTCACCAGATTACTGCTTTGATTCAGTGTTTTGATTAAATATTTTCTTCAAAGATACACAACGGACAAAGACACTTCTTGTGAAACGCAATACATTTTCCCTGAAAGCACAAGTTCATAAACTCACCGATAAGATGGCGCAAGGAAAGTATTTACCGATGCCTTGCCGGCAGCACACTTACTGCAGTAATCAAATGGTTCAGTAGGCTCATCTGAGATTCAGTTAGATCTGGATGCTTCACACTGTAGTCGAGTCTCATCCTCGTCACACCACACAAGACCAATCCACGAGCTGAAACATCCAACACGGTAAATTACATGTCCTCTAACTCAAAATGTAAAATCGCTATACTTCTAATAAAACATAACATACTAAGAAACAGTACACAATATACAGACTCGTCTGTCTTCAGAAGGTTACCCAATGCACTGCAATTTTATTGCTCCCTGCGGAGACGGTTTCCGCGCAAAGGAGTCCAGTCCGTTCGGCGTCCACTGCCTGCGTTGGTGTGTCGTATTGGTCCGCCCTCACCGCGATCTTGGCGGTCAGGGGGTGTACCACAGGAGCTGAC
>JAUUDZ010052896.1:0-10447 GCA_032361705.1 Panulirus versicolor | reverse complement strand
TAAATGAAAATATACTAATATGAAATGATATCTTTACCTCCTTTTTTATCATCATAATTTAGGACTGTAATAGAAATATATCAATAAAAGTTATTGTTTCCAATCAGTGCCCAGTTTTACAATGTAATGCATATGGTGATAGTTTGTTTTACATTCCACTATGTAGTTACTGGTCAGATTAACAAAATCTCATCAGTATACCATCAGGTGCTTTTTTATCACTAAAATGACTGTGCAGAGTAATTTCAGGTTACAGAGACAACAAACAGTAGTTTTTAGTTGTGATATATCATAGATATAGCCACAAAAATATTAGTTAAAAGCCTTTTGAGATCAATAAAAATTTACTGAATATATGTGAAACTTGATTGAGATTTATTTACACATTTGTATTTTTGTGATTGACATAAGTGATGTACAACAGGTCTTTGTAAAAAAGTTTTTACAATAAAATTTTGGTTACCAAGATTATAAAAATAAAAAAAATTTCATAATCCCATACATATTTTGCATCTACAGTGGGCTGTATTTCAGAGTATCATTATTTATATGTATCCTTATGCGACTTCAAAATTATAAATCTGTACATCTTCCACTATAATACCGCTAACACCATTGTTAATGATACACACCAGTGTTAATGATCTTTAACCTTACCCTCAGATGTTCCACCATATCTTTAACTCTCACCATAGTCAAGTGCTATTTTAGTTTTGCTCTTCTGAACTTGACCAATTGATCATCCATGTAACTTGAAGCACTATTTTATTCAAAACATGGGAGCCGAGGAGAAACCTCCAAACATCATACCAATAAATATTACAAAACACAAGACACAGGCTTATCCTTCCATCAACAGCATTATCCAGCATTTCATGTGACCATCTGATATATGGACTTCCTCTAATCACCTTATATATAAATCTATAGTTATTTATCCCTTATTTATTTGTTTGCCATACGCACCCCTTCATTGCACCTTCCTCCAGCTCAATCACTCTTCACTGCCATGGTCAGAGCTTTAGCATATTGTACATACAGTTAGTCATACAAGCTAGGTACTTTAGTAACCAAAGCCATTAATTAGGTTTGAACAATCACCTTTAGATTAACTAATATCACTAGGCCCAGCTCTCTTTGTCTTTACACTAAAGATTTTTTGGGGGGAGTCATGTAAATTATTACTCGTAAGCAAGGGAGGCATGTAAAGACACACAAAAGTGGAGCCTTTTGCCATGGCCATCCCCTTGATGGGAGTTCCCAAGCATCAGAGATAGACATAAATAGACAGAAGGACACTCAAATGCATTTATTTTATTTTCTATTTTGATTGAAAAAATTAACCAGACATAATGAGGTGTATATCTTGTGACTTCACATGTAAAATGATGAATATTGTACATCATTCATATTGCCAAGCAAAGAAACCTACCTCAACTTTACCTTGAAGCAAGGTTCACACTACTATCAATGGGTGTAATAAAAGAAAATTTCAGCTGTTAATCTGATGAAAAACAAAAACCATATTACTGTAATATACATATAACAGTTACTTAAAAAAATCTATTTACAATTACATTTCTGGATGTAAATGTGCTGAGAGGCACAGCTGTAGGGATATCTGAACAGATTTTAATGGAGAGGATGAAAGTCTGTTAAGGCTGTAAGAAAACATTATTATGGAGAGAAGGTGGTGAAAGTTAATGAGCTTGGAAAAATGGTATGTGTGAGACAGCTGGAGAGATTGGGTGAAAATGACAAAAGGTGAGACTAAACAAAACTTGGGAAGTAGGCGAGGAATGGGCGGTATTTCGGGTAACAGTGGTTACATGTGCAAGAGGAGAGGGCAGTACACAGAAGGGTATGTGATAAAGGGTAGAGAGTAGTGGACGAGGAAGGTAAGTTAATAGTGAAAAAGAAAATGGAGGTGTATGGGCATAGCCTGCTGGGAAGGAATGCAAATGATTGGGAGATATACAAAAGGAAATGGCTGAAGGTCAAGATAAAGATCCATGGGCTTGAAGAAGAGTGTAAATTAGAGCTGGGGTGAGAGTATCACCAAACCTAAGGGAAGATTAGAAAATGTTTTGGAAGGAGGTGAATAGGTGTGAGTTGAACAAGAAAGAAATTAGGAGCATAATGGAGCATAAAGGGGAAATGGTAAACAAGCATAGGAGAGATGGAGTAAGTATTTTGAAACTAATGAATGTATTAGAAGTTAGGTGTTGGAGATGGGGAGGCGAGTAAGCGAGAGTCATGGAAGTGGGTTTGGTGCAGAGAAATTATGCTGAAAAGCTGGCATAGAATGAAGCAAGGCAAAGTGACTGAAGTGAATGGGAACGCAGCTGAATTTCTCAAGAATAATACTTGATTGGTTAGTTACAATTTTCAAAGTAGCATGACTCAAGGTATGGTACCTGAAGATTAATAGAATACCTGTATAAACCTACTGAATGAAGGCATAAGAACAAAGATGAATGTTCAGATTATGGATGTATAACTTTTTTTAATATACATGGTAAATTACATGGGAGAGCTAAAGACTAAGAATGTGCAGCATGCACAAGCATCTGAGTGAGAAGGAACAATGTGGCTTCATGAGTGGTATATGATGAGTGGATCAGGTGTTTGCTTTGAAGAATCCTAATGAGAAATAAAGAAAGAGGATACCTATATGATACTTGTGGATCTGGAGAAAGTGTATGATAGGATTGATAAAGAAGCTTTTTAAGATTTACAAAAATGTAGTGGAAAGAAAGCTATTTAAAGTAGAGAAGAGTTTCCATCAACAGAGTAAGGCATGTGTAGGAAGAGAGGAGAGTGGGTGGTTCCAGTTGGAGGTGGGTTTACAGGAAGGATGTGATGTCACCATGGCTGTTTAGTCTGTTTATGGATGAGGTGGTAAGGGTGGTTTTCTAATCTCAGAGTGGAAGAGCCTGCAGGCAAGTCAGCTGCTATTTGCTGATAGCAAGGCTCTGGTGGCAGATTCAAGCAAGAAACTGCAATGGCTGGTGTCTGTTTGGGAGAATGTTTGAGAGGAGAAAGCTAATAGGTGATGTGAATGAAAGTTAGCTTATTAAGGTTGGCAGGAAAGAGAAGCAGGCTGGTTGGAGTGAATGAGAGAATCTGGAGGAAGTGAAGTGTTTTAGATACCTGGGAGGGGAACTGACAGCAGATGAAATCATGGTAGCTGAAGTTAGCCATAGGGTGGGCTAGGAGTGTCTGTGAAGACAAAGATGAGTAGGTTTGATGGTACAGTGCTCCCAAAAGAGTTGTATGGATGAAATTCATGGGCCAATCATAAAAAAATACAGAAGGTGGATGTGTCAGAAACGAAATGCTTTAGGACAACATATGGTCATGTAAGGAGGGCTGATCAAGTACGAAACGAGAGAGTAAGAGAGGTGTGGTAGGAAGAAGTGTATGTTTAAGAGAGCTGAAGAGGGTGAGCTGAGTTGGTTTGGATATAAAGATAGGATGTGTGAGGAGAGGCTGACTAAGAAAAAACACATGTCAGAAGCAGACAGCACAAGGAGAAAGGGGAAACCAAACTGGAGATGGAAGGATGGAGTTAAAGATACTTTGAGCAAATCAGGTTCAAAAATGCAGGGAGGTTTGAAACATGCATGCAGGAGAAACCATAGACTTGGCTGTGGATAGAGAGGCTCTGCTTTCGGTGTATTATATATGACAACTAAAGTAGGGAAATGAATACATGAGGCCTTTCCTTATCTGTTCCTGGCACTACTTCACAACAAGGGAAACTACAAACAAGAGGTATGAATATAAAAAAAAATTTTAGAATACAATACGCCAAGCTCTTATATAAGATAAAACAAACTCCCAGAGTACCTGAACTGCATGTCATTATACAAAAGGAAAACAACCATTACTTTACCAAGGAATTAGAAACGATGAAAAAAAAACACATTTCTTTATATATGCAACACCTCTTGTCAAAACTATCATAATATTACAGTGCAGTGTGAGTAATGAAAAAAGGTGCAGTTAATTCAAAACATATTCCACTATACCCATGAATCTAGTGAGACAATGCTACAATATTTGCACTTCCACTCAAATACTCTTCAAGTGAAAAATGACTCCCTGTATAGCCCTATCTGTTCTTCAAGGAATTTTGAAGGATTCCACACATCTATGTATCAATAATTACCACAAAAAACACTGAAGGCTTAATCTTCAGCCATTCAATTTGAGTTATCCTAATGACCATGCTAAAGATGAAAATATGCTTGATAGACTGCCTTGTTACATAACTGACCTATGTTGTCAAAACATATTGATCACATAATCATTCAGAATGAAGTGTGCAACTTGCTTTGATATATTCTAAAAGATAAATTTTACATTTATAGATATCAAAAATAAGAATTCTGCAAATACCTGTAGGGCTTTTTTGGTAAATCCAATTATCTCTTTTTGGAATTCTAATGACGTGCAAAATATCAAGAATTTTAAGGGTCCTTAGGTCAGTGCTTCAGCACCACTGATCTGTAATTCATTCAAAAGAAACAATGACTGATAATAACAAGAAAGATTAGCAGCTGATATTATGAAATAAATTCAAATCCAAGCTTCATACTGAAGAATTAACTAAGACCTTAAATCTACAATTCATAATACAAATTTTTTTACAAAGAAAGTAGAAAGGTTTATAATAAAGAAAATGACTGTATGGTCTGTTAAGGCTTCTCTACAATTTGCCATGTATTTTTTATGGACATGAGCAAGTAACAACGAATACATTTTGTAGTTTCCCCTGAATATTTCGCATGCCTTGAGGCAGCCCAGTGACAGCATGTTACACCTGTATACCACATGACTCAAATTATCTTTATCCCATCTATCTATTATCTTTAACCTGTTTCATTGTCCTAGGTAGTTCAATTGCATGTAGCCAATTCATGGCATTGAAAAAAGTAGCAGCTATAAGCATGATGAGATGGCATGGGCATTAGGAGAGAAAAAATATACAAAGATTAACTGAAAGTACTAGCAAATGAATGTTATGTTGTGTATCAATAAACATAAACAATACGTGAAATACCTAGACCCATCATCACTGTAAATCCTATTTTCTAATAATGTTAGTATCTACATACATCTGCTTTTGCCTCTGCATTTTTCCACAGGCTCTCAAACTCATGGACATATTTTGTTATCAAATGTGGATTATTGGTTATTATGACATTTTCATTATTATTTACCACAGCACTCCATGTCCAATTAAATGACCCAGTCATTAACACACCATCAAAGATAGTCTGTGTTTGTGAATTATTTTTGGGGGGCCTAGGTTTGGTGGAATAATGTAACTCTGAATTTTTGGGTGAAATTCTAAATCTTTTCCAAAGGCTCGAAAATCTAGATTGAACAAATGATCCTGTATCATTTCCGTTATTTCTACTTCTACTCTTAAGTGACATTTCACAGAACTCTACATTATTTCTATTCACATCCTTAAACATACCATCTTGGGAATCAAAAGACTGTTCTGGAGCATCCAATAGGGCAAATCTTAGGTGCATCAGTAAGGCAGGTTGCATGTAGCCATAAATTGGTTACATGCAACTGAACTACCTAGGACAATGAAACAAGTTAAAGATAATAGATAGATGGGATAAAGATAATTTGAGTCATGTTGTGTACAGGTGTAACATGCTGTCACAGGGCTGCCTCAAGGCATGTGAAATATTCAGGGGAAACTACAAAATGTATTCGTTGTTACTTGCTCATGTCCAAGAAAAAAAATACATGGCAAATTGTAGAGAAGCCTTAACAGACCACACAGTCATTTTCTTTATTATAAACCTTTCTACTTTCTTTGTAAAAAATTTGTATTATGAATTGTAGATCTAAGGCTTTAGTTAATTCTTCAGTATGAAGCTTGGATTTGAATTTATTTTATAATATCAGCTGCTAATCTTTCTTGTTATTATCAGTCATTGTTTCTTTTAAATGAATTACAGGTCAGTGGTGCTGAAGCACTGACCTAAGGACCCTTCAGATTCTTGATATTTTGCACTTCATTAGAATTCCAAAAAGAGATAATTGGATTTACCAAAAAAAGCCCAACAGGTATTTGCAGAATTCTTATTTTTAGTATCTATAAATGTAAAATTTATCTTTTAGAATATATCAAAGCTTTGATCCCTGGGGATAGGGGAGAAAGAATACTTCCCACGTATTCCCTGCATGTCGTAGAAGGCGACTAAAAGGGAAGGGAGCGGGGAGCTGGAAATCTTCCCCTCTCTGTTTTCTTTTTTTTTTTTTTAATATTCCAAAAGAAGGAACAGAGAAGGGGGCCAGGTGAGGATATTCCTCAAAGCCCCAGTCCTCTGTTCTTAACGCTACCTCGCTAACGAGGGAAATGGCGAATAGTATGAAAGAAAAAAAAATATATATGTATTTGTAGTCTCTCACAGAGAGACGAGTCATATGTCAATTATAGTTTTCTTCACTACATCTCTTACCAAGAAGGCAGCTCGTGTAAGTTTGAGACCACGGCTTGTCGCGAGAGGGATGGTCGGTGCGATTCGACCTGTGGTAGTGAGGAAGATCCCGTCCAGGGACTATGTCTCAACGACAACTGCCTCTGTTGTGTTCCCAGTGAGTTCCTCCGATGCCTTTGGTAAAGCTGTTTGGAGCTGGGGCGGTTGGGTTGAGGGGGAGGTGATCTTCTAAACTGACTAGATATACACAATTTGAAACGTTTTAGGATCAAATGGATATGGGGTTAAGGATTATATCATTCCATCATGTCAGTAGCGTCCATAGGATGGATATTTTGATGGCTATTCATAGGGAAATACAAACATTACTTGGAGGAGGGGAAGGAGGGGGGATGGAAGTGCATTGGAAGGACGGAGGTAACAGAAGACCTACTGGCCTCTGACGAGCTTATCTGCTTGAAGACAGTAGCAGTGTCTTCAAGTCATTCTCTTATTCGTGGTAGAGACAGGAGAGTAAAGCAGAAGGCACATCTCCACCCACCACAATCTCTGGCACGGTAGCACGCAGGTGGAGGAGCCGAAGAGAGTCACCGGTAACACGTAGAATGGAGAGAGAGGCACTGTACTGCCTCTGAAATTTGATAGGAAAGTTAGAATGGGAAACATTTCTGTTTCATCCTAGAGTCGTTTTCGCCATGGACGAGGGTCAGATCTGATGTTAGAATGAACATGTTCAGTTGCGAGATACTGGTAGCTTTTCATTGACCTCGCAGACCCATAAGTATCTTTTAGTGAATAGATAGATACAGAGATAATGACAGGATCTATATTCATATTCCAGTCGGAAAAGGTTTATTGTTAAACACTAATTCTTTTTTTTTTTTTTTTTTGAGTAATCTCAAAGCGGCTGAAGAATGGGAAAAGCGATTCTTTCACTATTGATAAAAGCTTTAGTTGTGTATATGTTTTTCAACCGTAAGATCCATGAGATCTGAAAAGTTGACCTGGGCTTATTGAAGCTTTTGCTGTGTTGCGAATTAACTCTGTTGAGAAGGAAAAAAGAATATCCAGGAGGCTTTAGTAGAAATCTTTATTTATACTCTCAAACTTTAAAAACCTTGAAATATAAAACTTTCTCATCCTCGTCTTCATTTAAAGTGGGACAGCCTCTTGGCCAAAGGGAAATTAGTTAGGGGACGTATTGTAATGACACGAACCAATTAAATTGTATTACCATATCTTTTCCACGTCCTAGAACCCCACCGTCTGTGTCTGAACACTAGCTTCTGCAATTTGCTGGATGGCCGGTGCGCCAGGAACTGTAGCAGGGGTGAGAACGCTTTCTCCAGCATGTGCGGTGCCAGCGACTGCGTCTGTTGTGTTCCAGGTGAGTGGCTGTGGCAATCCTGGTTTATGGATGGGAGGGTTTCTCTTGCAGGTCCAGCCAGTGTCGAGTTGGCGGACTGTAGGGCATCACTGGAATATTACGTGGATTCATTCATCCTTTTGAAGCAGATGAAGGTTTACTTGGGTCGTCTTGTCTTGGATGACTTGGAATAATACTGGTAAGTGAGGTTGATTTCGTTATGATAAAGGGTTCATTATGGAGCTATGGGGTTGGATCGGGAGAGGATTGAGGGTTCGTGATGTGTGGAGGGTTGGCTTGCGAGTTGGTCGTACATGGAAGGTAGGATTGGAATGTCTTGGTATATGGAAGGTAGGTTCGGAAGGTCATGGTACATGGGTGTTTGATTTGGGATGTCGTAGAATATGTAAGGGTGGTTAGCGAGGTCGTTGATCATGGAAGGTTGGTTAGCGAGGTTGTTGATCATGGAAGGTTGGTTAGCGAGGTAGTTGATCATGGAAGGCTGGTTAGAGGTTCGTTGATCATGGAAGGTTGGTTAGAGAGGTCGTTGATCATGGAAGGTCTGTTAGCGAGGTCGTTGATCATGGAAGGTTGGTTAGCGAGGTCGTTGATCATGGAAGGTTGGTTAGCGAGGTTCGTTGATCATGGAAGGTTGGTTAGTGAGGTCATTGATACTGGAAGGTTGGTTAGCGAGGTCGTCGTTCAGGGAAAGTTGGTTAGGAGGTCTTGGTATAAGAGAGGTTGTTTAGGAAGGTCGTGATATATGTGTGGCTAGCTATGAAGGTCGTAGGAAGGTCGAAGATCGTTAAAGGATGATCGGGAGGTTCCTTACACACGGGAGGTTCGTTAAGGTGGCATTACCGCACGAGGATCAAGTTAAAAGATAAATCATTTATCAACTTGGGCAGATTAACCATGGATCGTCCTTCATTCTTCGTCTCCAGAGCAGCAGCAGCCATGCCAGACTTCTTCCCGGTGCCTTCAACAGAGTGGACGATGTGCCAGTGAGTGTGGTAGGGGCGAGATCCCTGTCTTAGGGGTGTGCCACACCAGATCCTGCGTCTGCTGTGTTCCAGGTAAGATTTTTTTTCTTCTTTACCCCCTTATGATCTCACGGTTCCATGGAGGAGATTCTAATCATGGGTACCTTAAAGATCCGTTTGATGACACGTCTGTCTTTGTCTTTTTTTTTACGATGTTTTGAGGTAAACATTCCGGGTGTGTTGGTGAAGGGCGAGGTGTAGGAGAGGTAGTCCTTGGAGGGTTCGATGCGTGGTGCGTCCTCACACGGAGGGATATGTACTGTCATACTCAAAGGTCGTCCTCCTACTGGACTCAGTGGGGTCGTACTGTCGTATCCAGGGGTCGTACTGTCGTACTCAAGGCTCATAGCGTCGTATTCATGGGTCGTAACGTCGTAATCAGGGCTCATACCGTCGTACTCGGAGCTCGCACCATCGTACTCGGGGCTCGTACTCATGGGTCGCACCGTCGTACTCAGGGCTCGAACCATCGTTCTTAGGGCTCGTACCATAGTACTCAGGCCTCGCACCATCGTGCTCATGGTTCGCACCATCGTACTCAGGGCTCGTACCGTCGTACTCATGGTTCGCACCATCGTACTCTGGGCTCGTACCATCGTACTCAGGACGTTAGATCGTTCAAGGAAGCACCGATTTAAGAGAATAAAGACAACAATCCAATTTGTAAAGTCCTACATCAAAATGTAAAGAACATGGGAAGCAGTACAGCCAATGCCTATTTTTTTTTTTTCTCCTCCCACGAACCACACCAATTTTGTTGAAGTTGCAACCCTGCCACCAGTCGAAATATGATTGGGTAACAATTTTGTGGCAAGAGTCAACGAAGGGATCTGGGAAATTGAGATCGTTCGAAAATAAATTGAATTTTTTTTCTTTTTTCATAGAGTGGGCATTTTTTGAAAGCCTTGAATTGGATTCTGTTTTACAGTTATCGGAAAAAAATTGTAGAAAACGGGGATATCAGCATTGGAAAGCAATGCTTTGAAAATTGGTGTGAATTATGCATCATGACTAGATCCCGTATAAACATAAGTCTCATTTACCAATTAAAATTTGATTGCTTTCGTTGGTTTGTATGGGTCATAGGTCCATACCAATTACCAGAGGGTCATTAAGGCCACACCATTGTCTAGTTACATCGACCAGCAGACAAAAATCTATGCCACCTTCTTCAGGTATTTAAAAAAGAACATTCTATGACCACATAACGCACTCGCTTTTCAGAAAAAAATACATGTATCCACTTATGATAGTCTGTTACGATCGCCTGAACTGCATAACTGAATACAATTGGATTCAGACAGCAACAGACCATTGGGGTCCTAACGAGGCTGTTTGTAACAGTGAAAGAGGTCATTGTTCAATGTGATAGGGAAGAGTTCAAAGTTCTTGATCACTGTGATAGTGAAAGAGATCAAAGTCATTGATCATTGTGATAGCGAAAGAGATTAAAGTCATTGATCAATGTGATAGTGAAAGAGATTAAAGTCATTGATCATTGTGATAGTGAAAGCGGTGAAAGTCATTGATCATTGTGACTGTGAAAGAGATCAAAGTCATTGATC
>JAUUDZ010052863.1:0-10448 GCA_032361705.1 Panulirus versicolor | reverse complement strand
GTATCGAAGGCTGGTGTGTCACTATTACAGTGTGGTTTCATATCTTCAGAGGCTAGGCAGACATCATTTCAGGCTTAGAAGACTGACTTCACTACAGTTTGACAACCTATGGAACACACAAACACACACACACACACACATTAAATCTATCAATTTTAACAGTAAGAATATAATCGAACAATGTTTAACATTACTCTGAGGTGCATTTTATGAAAATCCTATTTTGCTATGACTAACAAAGTATATTTTACCGACGCTTTGCTGTAAAGTAAATATTTCCAAAAAGTAGGGACGACGAATTCTCTTTTGTGGGATAGACTTGCTACCCTGCTTCTCAATATGTGGAGGATACTTCCGGCGAGATTTAAGTCGAGATATTTACTCGGGTTCACGATTTCTTTCAGGAACCAAACTAGTAAATCGTGTTGGGTTGTTAGGTTATTTTTCCTGTAGTTATGTCCACTGCCAGGGTTATTACGGTCGTCAGTGTCAAAATACAAAGAGCAATCGAAAAATCTTGAACACCCTCTCCAGGTGTTAAAGTTAATTCTAAAGCCAAACTCGCTCTCACTACATATATGGCACTCCATCCTCTGTCTCTTGCTATCTCTGTAATCTGAGGAATTACGCTCTTTTGTTAGATATGTAGAATTCTTTATGTTCAGAATGGAATCCTGCAACGCTGGATCTTTATCAACGAATTACAAGAATGTTTGCCTCTAGATTTGCAATGTTAATTAAATTTCCACTGGCGGTTTTGTGTCATACAAGAAATGCAGCAGATCTTGTTGCTGTATTCGACTTGGTATCAGTTCTAAAGGAACTTTCCTTCGTGCACGATTCAATTCTAAGCTTGGATAAAAGCAGTACCTCAGAACGTCTCGGTAAAATTGCTGTACGACAATATTCAGAAGCTCCTCCTCAGCTAGTGGGAAGATACGTCGCCCAAATGCATTTGTCCGGAGGGTTACGGAAGGCCTGGAAGCATGTGATTTGGTGGAGGAATCGTGAATATTGAGAATAAGTAATGCAACTTAAGCCCTGAAGATGTGTGTCTGTCTGTACATGATGATCCACTCACATATTGAATATGGTAACATGTCACACAATAAGATATTATGAAAGATAACAGAGCATACAATAATAGGATATCATTAAGGTTTTGAGATAATAGTTCAGTGACAAAGTGTGAGTTATGAGAAATAGATGGCCCAGTATAGTAGACCTAAAGAACGTGTTAGTTGTTAAAACAGTCTGTTAGATTATCTTGTAATTTACATTTACAGAAGCTGTGTGCCAGTAAACGCATTTGATTCTTATGGAGAAATATTCAAAAGAGGATAAGAGAGGAATGTCTGAATAATGAGCAGGAAATATGATATAGGAAGAGAAGAGACTTGTGAAAAGGACATGAAACAATGTACGAAATCAAAGAATGAAAACGATCTAGCAAGAAATGACTATTAACAAGCGATTAATCTTAAGCCTATTGCATAATCATCTGTTTCATTTACTTCAGGTGAAGATACACCAATTCCTTGTCTCAAATTGTGTTCGGAACACCGTTCGAACTTGTAAGTGCTTTAACGTAATGGTTCGGTGGGTAGCGTAATTATATAAATTAGTTTCTTAACTGCCCATGACCCATTGGAAAGTTATAAGTTGGGAGTCTCCCCTGTTGTTACGAACAGTGATTAACTACAAGAGACAATCCTCTAGCGAGTCTCCGTCATTAGCTTCCTCACATGATACGCAGCAAATCGCTGCGTCGCCAAGTGGTGAGAACTCAAGGGTAAACCGCTGCGATATCCGTGTTCTCCCCTACATCGCTAAGCCTTAGAACGTTTTGCCTTCTCTCTGTTTCCAAACAGCTATAAATCGATCCCGTTTAGAAAGGCATCTTTGCTTTTTTTTTCCCCCTCTTTTTCCCATTCTCAAAAACGCTTGGCTTGATATTTTTTTCTTATATATTTCTTTAGCCATCGTTCTGCAAGTGTTTCATTTAAGGCCTGGCCCCAATAACGAACTTTTTTTCCCGTTACCACACACACACACCATGTACGAATCCGCCGACTTAAAAATATATGCGTCTCTGAATAACATTTTCCTCACGATGAAATGGACGGAGCAGAGTCACGTGCATGGAAATAGCAACACTGTAAACTCCCGATTGGTGAAGTGACTGGAACTCTTTATACCACATGAGAGGGACATTCAGCATGTATCCATGTATTATCTTTATACATTCAATGCAAACGACACCGAGATATGCAAAGGTAGATAACAGCCACTGCAGTCCTGATGGCGAGTGAGAAAGCAAGATCAACATTAGGTGGGCTGTGTGAGGGGGAGGGATAGGCAGGCTGTAAGTGGCGTACCTCAGGCGTGAAGTCTGCCCCAGGAAGTCGTACGTCATTTGGTGTCACTAAGCTGAAAATTGCCTCAGAAGAGGGAAATGCTATCATACGTTGCACGGAAGGGGTGATTAACATATATTCTTATGGGATGGTTATGTTATTATAGACTTCTGAGGGAGATATGTTGACTAGTATCCCTTGGCGGAGGGGTGTACAATCGTATTGTGGGGGATATATGCGATCGTATGCTCCCAGGGGGTCTAAGGATATATCAACATATATTCATGGTGGTGGTGAGGGTCTGTTTTCGGATATTCCTAAGGAGAGATACAGTAACGGATTTATCTTAGAGAAAAATATACTACCCGCTAAGATACAGATCAGAGCCAAAGTTTAGAATCCTAGAGAAAATTTCCAAAAGTTAATACGTTCTATATGGTACAGCCACGACCGCTTTGAACAAGAGAAAAATATAAATATACGAGACTGAGACACTGATGAGGTCCCTCTGGCTCGAAACTAAAGCAGCAGTTGATATCTGTGTCATGACACCACAACGAATAACACGCAACGCAAAGAGAACATTACAATAGGCAATTATCAAATGTTGACCATCTATGAAGAGAGAGTCATTATAATGTACGTGGTGTTAGAGGGAATTTGACCTTTCTGTCACCTTCGGGGGTACTCCGTTCAACGATATACTTCGACGAGAGATGTCGACTTACTAAAGAGGTTTCTTATTACTCTTTGTCCTTTAAGTAACTGAAATGTTCATAATCATTTTTCTAGTTTTTTTCCACGGTAAGTTTCACATCAGTACCTTTGGTAGGACTTCTATACGGCATCTAGCTTAATATCTGTTAGTCGTGCAAACGCTCTGATGGACATTTTACCAGCGCCGTCAACACACGCCCAGAGAGTCACAACTTGGGGCCCTGAGAAAGAGGATCAGATTAGTTTCCCGTTGAGATACCTTCACGTGTTCCTGGGCCATTTGCCTCCTGGCTTTACAGCTCTTCCCGTCACGTTCCTCTCTCGCTAGACGCCTCTTCCGTCATCCTTGCCTCCCGGTCTCCTTTTCCAGCGCCAGACCACTACCCAAAATAGCCCCAGGCTTCCCCCCTCCTCCTCCTCCTCTCGGTTGGCCGCCCCTATCCACCCCTTCTTCCGCCCTCTTGGCGTCTCGCTTCTTCAGGGTACCATCGAACCTCACCAGATAACACGGTGCCTTACGTGAGTGGTCCTCAACGCCCTTATTGGTTCCCTTCGGTTTACATCGACACCACTTCATTTCCCGGATTCACGCACCGTGCACTCGTCTTGCTTCTGTACTCTTGAATTTCCAACAGTCTTACAATTACGCTCCGTTTAATATTTCCTGGGTTGGCAATTAATGATTGTGCCACAAAATGATAACGCCTGCCTGTAGATTTGTATCATTTTCTATATAAAGAATTCCTGAAATTTCATATCCCTTTGTCATCTCGTTTACACACCTGGTGATAGTATGTCTCCTCACGATGTGTTCAGCATTTTTCTAAACGAGTTGTCTTACATTTGATCCACGTCTGTTAGCACCACATATAGAAACTGTTTCCTGTTATTTTACAGACTACTTGACTTATAAGTCACACTACTCATTATGGACACTTGTTATTCATTCGGATTACATTACATTTCTCACTCAGGTGCTGCTTATATGAATAAAGTCACTTATTTACTAGTTTCGCTATCACTCAATAATTTGTCTCCTTGTCAGCTTTCATTTGTGTTTATTAGCAGTTTTCTTCGTTATATATTTTTTCTGTTATCATAGCTTTTACCACTGTCACACTCTTATGTCCGATGCTTTTTATTTTCTTGTTTCTTGTCTCAGTCTAAGTAGTGAGACAGTCACTAGTTTAAACATACAGCACCGCCACAAAAAAAAAAAGAAACACCAAAATACACTGATGAAAATTTTCTGCCGCTGTTCCTGCCAAGATCTTTATGCCACTTACCATTTAAGTACCCACACTAGTTTTTACGGTAAACCTCCTCCTTTTCAGAGTTTGACAAGCAAATCGCCTTCAACGCTCTTTTCAACACGAGCTGTGTCATCGTTCATAGACTTGTTCTAACTGCTTATTGATTCCACCGTCACATCTTTTCACATTCCTTTGCACTCCGTCACTGTTCGTCTTGCTCCTGCAATCAATTCGCACCACTGTCACAACTTGCAATGTACAAGAGCATTTTCACTGCACATCTTTCCGTATTTGAGTTCTATGTGGATAACTTTATTTTCTCTCGACAAGCATTTTCAAACGTTACAAAGAAATAATCTGTAGGATTTGACCACTTTAATTCTGGTTTTCTTTGTGTACAAAACTGCGATTATCAATTACCAATAAAACTTGTGTTTTCCTTACATTTTCCTAAAAACTTTTCTGTCATCATCGTAGTTGGCACACTTAGCATTTCCCGTGATACAGTCTGTAGTAGCTAGCCATTCAAGGCACTTCTCAGTATTGGCATTATTTAGCACTGACTCCTCTTGATTTCTTCACATTTCAATTCAGTCAAGCCAGCGTTTAACAGACACTTTGTTCACATCTTCCCATCATCGTTCTATACTTGATATTTTTCTTCATTTCCTCATTAATTCATTTTTCATCCATGTCATCACTGATCGGCTGTCTTTCAAATACTCACATCTTCCTTTTTCTTCTGTCATAAATTCCATTTTTTCTGTCTTTTTTTTCACTGTACGAGTAAGCTACTGCACTGCTGTATAGTCTTTTCACCAAGTCACTGAATAAATCTGTTTCTATTGTCGTGTCAAATGTGTCTCCCTTAGAAATACATGACACTGTATTCCCTCAAAGACTCATTTACTTATTTCATAACTACTTTAATTCAAACCTCTTAACGTACTCTCCCTTAGAAGCTCTCCGACCCCATTATAACTTATGTATTAAGCTCCCACACCTTCTTAGTCTAACTTACACCCCTTTCTGTTCTAACTTTTGTCATCTCAGCCGAATTTCAAGTTTGATTTTACTATATCCTTTTTGTCTTCCTTTTAACAATATATTCTCGTGTTACAAGCCATCATTAGATTACATATATCTAGTCTCATTATTTCTTAAGAGCACTTAATGTTCTTTGATATTATGCTCACCTGGGTACAAATGGTTCAACCCGCCATATATCTTCTTCATCCGTTCCCTTGTTTGCCCCGGTTGCCATATTTTTCCAGGAATAGCAGAGGCTGTGCCTCAAATTTCTAATGGACAATTTATGACATTTCTTTTTTTTATATTTCCTTCTGTCAACGGCATACAGACGACTGGATAACTCAAGCATCCTTCTCAGTACATAGATATGGTACGGTGACTACGCATTTCTGTAATCTGTATGTCTTTTCCCCACAATGAATTTTGAGAGTTCCTCCTGACTTTTCTTTCTTTAATGGGTTGTCGTCTCGTCACTATTTCAGTCATGGGGTTACTATCTCATCTGTCTTCTCCAGTGAAACTTCCTCCCCTGCCAGCTTGTTTTTCTTACTATCTTTCACTAGGATCAACTTTTCTTCATTTCCCTAACTTTGAGCCAATCATTCCTTTCCGTTCTCATGTCATAGGTCACCTGATCTCAACCCATAACCCATGAATTTCTCCTCCCTATGATGGGTTACTCCTCCTATCATATCTTTATTGTAGGTCTTCCTCACCTCACCACACCTCACAGAGGTCACCCTTCACCTCACACTCTAACCCCCACCTCCCACAGGTCACCCAGCAAACTTGTACTTAAAGTCTCCTCCCTCGGGTTCCGTTCCCCTCACTTTCCTGGCCATGGGTCAAGCCTGCCGTGGGCTGTGTGTGTGTGTGTGTGTGTGTGTAGTGCCGAGTCATGGGGGCGAGTGGAGGCGACCCTTCCTACTCACGACACCGCCCCAGGCCACGCGGGGGGATAACTGCACCTAGGATGAATGGAGATTTCAACGCGTCGTAGATAAAGTTCCAGCAAGTGGACCGGGTTGAGATGGCAGCGTGTCCTCGCTCGGGGTAGCTACTGGTCACTACTTTATTTACGTCCATTGTATAACCTTCAGTCTCGTCTGTTGTGTATATTTCAGTGTCATCCTCTGGATTTTGTTATGCTAGTTACTTTTTTTTCTTCTGTCTTTTCTATAATCACTACTTTTACGTATATGTATATATATATAACGATTTTTTTTTGCCATGCACTCTTTCACTTGTATTATGAACCATTTATAACACTTTCTAATTCTTATCATATTCTTTATTCACAGGTTTTTCGCGCACTTTTTCCTTTCCTTTATCAAACACAAAGCCGCGGCGACTGAATATATTCCAAACATATAAATGAGGGTCACTGGTAGTTCTGTTCCGTGCTGTACACACTTGAATTGCCTGATTCATGAAGATGAGGACAGTCGTTAAGAGAAGATGAAGAGTGAGTGAGAGAGAGAAGGCAAGAGATCATAATCTTGAGAAACACAAGGAATCACGAGGACTGCAAGAGACTAGACTTATTCCTTGTCCAAACCAGACCCAATCAGCATGATAGACTCGTTTGCAGGGTGTGTGGCGACTTGGGGACCTGAGCTGCAGCGGGGAGAGAAAGATGACTGGGTGACACGGGTTAGGAGAGAGAGAGATAGAGGAGAGACAGAGTGAACGCAGATGAATGATTATGATGATAGAGAGAGAGAGAGAGAGAGAGAGAGAGAGAGAGAGAGAGAGAGAGAGAGAGAGAGAGAGAGGACTGGGATTCGAACCAGCATGGGCGATTGGAGAAGCTTACGGTCAGATGATGCTTGGTTCTATAGTTACCGAGAGAGACCTTGATTAACGAGCGAGGTCTACGTGCTAGTAAGAAATACCTTTGGTAACGAGAGGAACCATAGCAAGCGGGAGAGGTTTAGGCTAGTATAATAGGGCAGATATCTAGAGGAATTAGCTAGTAAAGAGAAGCGTGGTTTATCAAGGAACCTTGGTCAGTGAGAGGGATCCTATACCTAGTGAAATTAATCTTGGGTAGTTAAAGACCTTGACTTGTGGGGAGGAAGTGGGGGCGGAGGAACCTTGGCTACCCTAATTAGCCAGTCGGTGAAATTTACGCCGGAAAGGAACCCAAAAAGATGCTATAAAATAAGAATTGTGGATACTAGGTAGGGAAGGAGTAAGCAGTAGAAAAAGATGGAGGGTTGCGAGAGCTATGAAGTAGCGAGTAAAGAGGAAAAGAGATGATGAGAGGATGATAGAGGGGTCACATTTAGGAAGGGGTTGAACAGGGTTGGTTTGAAGGGAATCTTAACTGAAGCAAGTCTGAGAAGATCCACTTCAAAGGATGGGCAGGGAAGGCGAGAGTAATGTAGGCAGGGTAAAGCAGGTGTGAGTAGTGTGGCTAAGGGAGGTGAGGGAGTTGTAGGCATGGCAGGTGAGGGATGTAGGTAGGGCAGGCGAGAGCGTGGTGTAGGTAGGCCGGGCGAGAGTGGTGTAGGCAGTAGGCCAGGTGAGAGAGTCTAGGGCAGGGCAGGTTAAGGGGCCCAGACTTTGGGCAACAAAAGCAACATACCTGAGTAAGGACTGGCTGGTCGCGCGGGGTAATGGCGTCGGCGGAGATGCCAGAGTCGGCGGGTGATGGCAAGTCCACAGTAAGGGTGCTGGGGACTCCGTTAATCTTATACTGCGGCCTCAGGTAGCGGTCCACGAAGGTGGTGTCTGTAGAGTACTCCTGGCGCACAGAGTACTGCGGCTCACTCGTCGGGTAGTACTCCCGGTAGTAATTGTCCGTGACTGTGTACATCGCCGGGGAGCCACGCACGGCAGGCGACGTGCTGGTAGAGTACGGCTGTGGTGACGGAGACAGGTACGGGGACACGTGCTCGTAGCTAGACTGAGGGGGAGAGGCCGAGAACCCGGCCAAGTAGCTACCCGTGCCGGCGCTCATCTTTTCGGCCGAGTCCAGGGGAGCCTGTATGACGAGAGTGTGGTTAGAGCGAGGACGGTCCCCCGACTCCACTTTGAGAACGTGGTGCTCCAGTTCTTCTTTAATCACGTGGTGGTCCAGGTCGTCCTTGAGAGCGGGTGCGACGTCGAGGGCGGGCGGCGATTCTCCCTGGGGTGGAGGTGGGGGCAGGAGCGGTCGTCGCTTGTCGCACAGTGCGCCGCGGTCGGCGGGACTGACGGTTCGGCGAGTTAGGTCCTCTGGCTCCGGCTTAACGCCCTCTGCAAACAGGAGCCCCTCCACGTGCGCCGCCCCCGACACGCCTTCAGACACCCCGTTTGTCATCTTGCAGTCCAGCGCGCCGCCCACTGCCGGGCTCCCAACCCCGGACCTGCAAACAAAGGGAGGCAATGAGTAACAGTAAACCAATCACCACAGACCAGGGGGCCGGGCCAGATAATCTAGGGAAGCTGCGAGGACCAGTCACCGTGCGGGAAATCTGGGAGGCGGGACTGACCAAGCAGAAACTCCGCCCCAAACGCTCACTCAGCTGACCGGGGTGCCCGTCCCCCTTACATAATATGTCCTGTTAATTGTATGCTTTCATTATCAGCATCATTATAGTTGTCATCACAAACACCGGAAAAAGCTGTATCGTGCAATATCAAAGTGTTGATGCTTGCTTGACGTCCCTAACGAGCGTTAAGCGTTCACTTCTGTCAGTGTTTTACCTTGTTACTGGATCCACCCTCCTCCCACCCACCCTCCCTCCCTCCCTCCCTCCCTCTCCCTGAAGGCCCATGCACTCCCACCCTCCGGCTGGTCTCCCACGCTCCCCACGGTCGAGCCTCGCGGAAGTGTGCGGAGACGTTCCTGATTGTCCGGCAAGTGAAGAAGACTGACTGTCACGTTTTCGGCGCACGGGTCTTGCGGAAGCATTTGTTGTTGTCCGACCGTTCCTCACCAGGACTCTAATACAAAGCTGGTCTGTTTTACTCATTTACGACCTTGTGGGTACTAGGAGCACACAAGGACACCTCAAAATCACACCCTGAAGGTGACGCGGTGGAAAACATAAAAGATATCGACGAACATTTCTATCCGAGTACTTACTTAAATACTTAATAAGGACTTTTCGAGAGCGAAGAAAGTTGAAAGAAGGGTTCTGTAGTTCCAGGGACTGCTGGTGAGGGGATCACAGGTGGGTTCAGAAGTGGGAGTGGCACCAGCAAAGCCTCAGATGGAAACAGGAAGCAAACGGATCCTATGTTTTTAGACCGTCATTGCCATAAGGTTCACAGGAGGCGAAGGCTCTTATATTCCCGGATCTCCATGACATCCCTAACTGTACGCCTTCAAATGTGTCTTTATTCATTACGTCGACGACCAAACCTAGAATATATGATCCGCTTCCTTCCTCCTGCAGGGTACACTGTTTGGGAAGTCCCTATGCATCTGGTTCCATTTGGCTCAAGGCCAGTCAAGCCTTAAGCTTCACACGGAGAGGTCTTTACCATTTCGTTTAAGTCTTCATGGCGACCATCTAACCGGTCTGGTTAGGTGTCTAAGTCGCCGCTGGTGACCGGTAGCTAGCGAGGTGAAGACACTGACCCTGGGTGTATGACGATCACTAGTGGTCAGCCTCTCCAGCCTGCTGCTGCAATAAACCGTGTCTTTCGTGAGGATGGCCGGCCTATTAAGTGACCACTCGCCCCACACACACACACCTGACCCTTGAGAATAACCTTCTGCTCACCTGACACCATCTTACTTGAGACGAAATTCAGGTTCTTTTCATCTTTGTGGGAAAACATCCACGGCAAGTGTTATGAACAGATATGTTTATTCTTTCCTAAATATATGTATTTAGTATAATTTGTTTTTTGTTTATTATCAGTTCCTGATGTCTTTTCTTTCTTCAAAGCCTGATAGATTTTCCTCTTTAGATTCTCTTTACACTCTTGAGTTTTCGCGCCTTCGTCCAAATGTTCAGTGATTATTATTGCACCCTTGCCGCTGTAGGCGTCCTAGTTTGGAAACTCATTCATGCCATATCCTCCACGTCATCTTTCTTAATATAAGTTCTATGACAAATTACCTTATACTCTCTCTCTCTCTCTCTCTCTC